>JASANE010001726.1:0-16258 GCA_030248225.1 Trileptium ribeirensis
GCAGGGACTACTGGCGGTCTCGACATACAATCCGCATTCTGTTTATTAGTATCCTGTTTATCGTTTATTACTATATTAGTATCGTCCTGGTTTATATATAATTGTATATTTGTACTCGAGAGTTATGTTTGCCAGTCGTACAGTCATTTTGTTCCAATGGTTATTCCATTCTTATTGAAGATTTTGACCAATGGTGATGATCGTCGTATGATAAGTGCATCCGAAAGTGTTGAATCGCACGGATTACTGCCAGGCATTCTTGTTCCGTAATTCAGTACGGGGCTTCTTCATCGCGATACTTGCTACTGCCATTGTGGATTACATGTTCGTTCCCTGCTTCGTCTTCTTGGGATAGGATATATCCGATACAGTGTTTGCTTGCATCGGTATACAGGATGAACGGCCTGTACGGATCTGGGTATCCAAGTACTGGAGGTGTTGTCATCTTGGTCTTGAGGGCATCAAACGCTCGTTGAGTATCTTCCGTTCACAACTGACTGAACTTCCCCATTCTTGATCGCTTGTTGGTGATACCGTATAGCGGTGCTGCTATTGTTCCGTAATCGGGTACAAACTGTCTATAGTATCCAGTTAATCTGAAGTAGCTCTTCAGTTGCGTCACCATCTTCGGTTTCGAAAAGTTCTGTATCTTCTCAAACTTTCCAGGGTCCGTTGAAATCCCTTTGTTCTACACGATGTATCCCAGGAACAGAATTTCGTCTTTCAGAAATTCGCACTTTGATTTTTTGCTTTGAGGTTCGCTTCGCGGGGTGCTGTAGTATTTGGCTGATGTTGTACAGGTGGGCCCAGTACGGTGTCGGGAATATTATGTCATCTAGGTAACATATGCACGACACCATCAGGACGCTCGCCAAGATCAGCTGCATCATTCTTTGAAATGTTTAAGGAGCGTTCGTCAATCCAAACGGCATGACGTTGAATTCAAAGAGTCCGTCATGGCAGATGAACGCGGTCTTTTCTTTGTCGTTTTCGTTCATTGGTACTTGCCAATATCCCCAGCTTAGATCAAGGGTTGATAAATACTTCGCTCCGCGTAACGCATCCAGCATTTCATCGATTAGTGGTAACGGAAAGCTGTCACGCTTAGTGATTGAATTGAGCATTCTGTAATTGGCACAGAATCTGTTTGATCCGTCTTTCTTATTGATCAGTACGATCGGTGATGCACATGGACTGTAGGATCTTCTACTCACTATTTGATCCAACATCTCTTGGATTTGTTTACTCGCCTGGTTTCGATACACGTACGGTAGGCGTCGCATCGGTTGTTGTACTGATTTCTCGGCCATTGTCTGGATGTAGTGTTCTACCTGCGTATGAACTCTGTTGTCGAAAAGAAGTCTTGGTAGTTTTGGAGTATTGTTGCCAGGTACGCCTTTCCTTAAACATCGGTAACCGATTTTTCCAATTCGATTTCGGCCGGAAGTTCAATACTGTTAATGTGCTCGGTTTGGCGCATTTCTTGCTCTTGGAATTGCTCGATGTTGGCTCGTCGTTGTTCCTCCTTTCCTTCTTGGACTTCCATACCCACAGTGATATTACTTGTGGACTTTTTATTTGGATTTCGTCGGTCCATGATTTGATTATCGGCTTTCCTCTTTTTCCGACTTTGGTCCATTCCGAATCTTCTTACCTCTTCCTTGTTTGATTCTTTATCTGTTTCCATTTGAACCGATCGATTGCTCTGTATGATTTCTCTTGATCGACCACTGTTACGATTGACTCTTCTACCTTTCGTACCAGTGGTTGGTTTTCAACTATTTCCATTTCGACCTTGTTTAGGTTGCTTACATGTATCATGATGTTGCCTTCTTCTACTTTGACGATACTGTTCGGTATTGCCAGTCTGTTACTGGTTTTCGTTAAAGGTTCCACCACTACCACCTTCATTCGTTCCTCCCGGGATCTTTACTTCTATGAGTTTCGTCGTCCATGGTGGAATTACTTGTTTATACGAACACTTGCAATATTCGATATAATATCATCTTCTTTGCTGATCGATCCCATTATCGTTGACCCTCCAGCTATGAGATATCCATATTGATTCGTAGTTGTTGGTAATCGTTCACCAGTTCGAAGGCTGCCAGGAAATCTTGTCTGTATATCGCAATCTTTGAAAAGTTTTTGATTACGACAACCCGGATCTTTCGTACTTTCTTTTCCAGGCAGACTTGTACGAAGAAGTACCCACTGATCTTTCCGTCAGATCCCCCTTGAATCCAACTGCGCATAACGCTGTTTCTTTGAGCGGCAGTTTTTAAAATACTTTTTGTATTGTTATTCGTTGATGAGCGTTATTTGTGATCCCGTATCGACCAATCCTTGCAACTTTTTGTTCCCTTTGGGGTGTGTATCGATGTAGTACCTTGACAGGATTGTCGAGTCGCTACATGGTTCGTGTTACTTCGATTGGTCCACTTGGTTCACTTCTACTGACGTTTCTTTCTTTTCATCCACCGATATGTATTCGATCTTGCCGAATTCTTTTTGAGTATTTTCTTTCCTTTCCAGCCAGCTTTATTTTGATGGTTGATTGTTCGTGATTTCGTTTTATTGAGTCGATCGGCTTGGTAGTATCCTATATCGACTTTGACTTTGTTGCTGACTTCCCGTTCCGGTTTCTTTTGTATTTTGTCCCGCATTTCTTTGGGGCGCATTGCTCTGTTCTATGGCCTAACTTCCGCAATTGTTGCACCTTGGCGGTGTTTGATTCACTACCGTTTGTCGGTTTTGTTGCTGTTGGTGCGCCATCGGTATTGACATTCTTTGTTGGTGTTGCCAATTCGTTTGCGATTGCATTGGTTGCTGCAGTGCTTGCACGGGGTACATCGCTTGTGGCATCGGCTATTGCATTCCCATCTGATGATAATGCGGTTGCACCGGTTGCTGGTAATTCGTGTTCACTGTGTTTGCATCATCAGTATCGACGTCGTCCATGGTTGCACTACTTGTTGCTGTTGTGATTGGCGTACTTGTACCGGTCGATTGCTCCATCATTGCGGTAGCCATTGCGTCTGTGGTCTTTGTACCCTCGGTCGCCATATCTGTTGACCTGTACTTGGTTTCGTTTGGTTGACCCGGTCGATTCGATTGAATTTCTCGATATCTTGGTCGTTGTTCATTTGTACCTAGTAGTCCTTCGGTCATTTGTTGGTTGAGGTTTTCCACCGCTTCGGCCTTCTGCGTTAATGTTGCGAACGTCTCTTCTTTTTTCATGCACAGTCGATTTCGGGTTTCGTTCTTTTACCCAGTGATCAACGCGGACTTGAAGACGTTTTCAACAATTGATTCAGGTATGCCTTTTGCGATCAGGTGTCTCTCGGCGTATACTCGTAACCCGTCTACGAAGTCTTTGACCGTTCCCGTTTGTCGTAGATTTTGCAGCTTGTTCATAAGATTCGTCAACGTCTGCGGTACGTCGAATCCTTTTTTGAATTTTTTGACCAACTCTCTGTAGTGGCTGAGTTCTTTAGCCTTGTCGAGAGTCAGTACATTCAGGTATTCTTCTGCTTTCCCACGCATCTTTGCTTTTAGGACTCGCAGCTTCTCTTGGTCGTCGTCGATTCCATCTTGGACCAACGCCTTTTCGAGTTATTTTCCAAATTTCTCGAAATTTGTGTAACTTTATTTGCCTCGGACTATTCTTCTGCTTTCCCACGCATCTTTGCTTTTAGGACTCGCAGCTTCTCTTGGTCGTCGTCGATTCCATCTTGGACCAACGCCTTTTCGAGTTATTTTCCAAATTTCTCGAAATTTGTGTAACTTTATTTGCCTCGGACCTCATTCTCTAATTTGATCATGATCGTCTGACTGATTGATTGATGCGTTGTATTCGGTACTCTGGTTGCCACTTTGGTCAATACTTCGATCAATTGTTGGTTCATCGCCACAAGATCATTGATTTGACTCGTTGTCGCTGTTGTTTGTTGCGGTTGGTGCAATTGACATATATAGGGCGTTGCTGTTGCTAACGGTACTCCAAGATTGATAATCGAATTGCTTCCCGCGAGTGGGATTGGCTTGTATTGCGAGACACTGACGGTGTTGTACCGTAGTACCCGTACGCATGGATTTGCATGCACCGGTTGCTATGGTTTGCTCCTGGTTGCATATGCTCGCAGTTTGAAATGCGCTGTAACTCGTCGTTACGTATGGGGTTTGCGTTCGATTGTTCCCGTTAGCGCTTTGGGTTGCACGGAATTTTGTTGTCATGCTCGGGGCTTGTACTTAATTCCCGGAATTCGTCGTTTGACTTGCATCGGTCCGTTCTTTATTTGCAACGAGTTGTTCGTGGTTTGTGTCGAGTTGGTATCTGCTTATATGGAGTCGTGCTTGAATTGCACCGTACTGATCTTGGTTTACGCCGGCTCGATCGTAGTTTGTGTGGATTTGATCTAGGTTTGTATGTTGCGTTTGGTTTCTACCAAATTCGCTTGGGTTGGCACCGAACTGGTCCCGATATGTATCGTTTTGATCTCGGTTTGTGTTAAATCGTGTTTGGGTTGCACCGAATTGTTCTTGATTTGCACCATATCGAATTTGGTTAACTTTTGGTTTGTCTCGGTTTGCGTTGTATTGCGTCTGGCTTGCACCGAATCGGCTATAAGTTGTTCCCGTTTGGTCTTGGTTTATGTTGAATCGTGTTTCATTTGCACCGTGTCGGTCTGACCTTGTCAGACGTGGCTATAATCTTCGTCGAATTGATCGCGATTTGCGTTGAATCGCACCGATTTGGTTTGTGTTAAAATGATCACTGTTTGCATCGACTTGATCTTGATTTTTAATGCATCGTGTTTGGATTGCACCGGCTGATTTTTCGTTTGCATCGAAATGTATTCGGCTTGCACCGATTACTTCCTGATTTGCACTGAGTACTTCTTGATTTGCACCGATTTGTATTTGATATTCGCCGATTGTTGGCTGGTATTCGGTTGATGGTGTTGTTGTTCGTGCAAATGGTGGATTTCTACTGTGCTCCTTTTTGCACCGATTTATTGGTCGCTGATCATAATTGTTATCGGCTGTGCTTGCCCCGATTCTTTATTATTGTTCAGCGACATGCATACTTGACCTCGGTTGAAGGGTCTTCATTGACCTTCATTGTCTTGTCGCATTTCAATTCCTTCATCCTTGTCGATATTTTGCGATTCTTTTCTTGGTTGTGCCGGTGGAATTTCCGGTTCGTCTTGGTCGACACTTTGGAATAGTCGCTGCAGTTCTTTAGGCAGGGTTGTTCTGACTTCTTTATATATTATAGCTGTTTTTATTTTTTTGCTGCAGTTTTTGCATCGCTTCCTGCATTCTTTTCTCGCGATCTTCTGTTATTGCGAATAGTTGGTCGTTGCTTACTTCTTCTTGAAACGTTTCGGTATATGTTTCTTGCAAGCTTTTTTAGTCTTCCTATTGTTCTTGCCTTTTTGGGTATGGTGTTTTGGATCGAATTCTCGATTTTTTCGAGTTCTTTTGTTATCTTTAGATCTGAAGTTTTCCCATTTGAGATTCTTCGTGGCCGGCGTTCTTTGCTTTCATCGTCGTTTCTTTGCTGAACGTTGAGTTAGGTGGCTTTCTCTGAAGTGGCATTTAATATTTTGGAATTTAAATTGGCTTGTGTAAAAACGTCCTGGTTATGTAGCTTAATAATTCCTATTACAATATAGTTTCTATTTTGGCTTTTGCCTTATTTGGGTTTAGAAGGTTAGTTTTTGGGTTATCAAAACAACACTGGCCACTTTTATATTATTGGCAAGTTGTCCCACTTTTACACAAAATTGTGGTCATTATGTTATATTTTATGGTTTCCAATGCGGTAGGGCTTGGTAGGTATTTCTGTTATGACGGCTATCGGTATAAAAAGGAAATGAGATTTGTCAACAGAAGTTGTGGCGTTCGAGGTGTGGTTAAACTAGGTGCCCTAAAACTGGATAGTAGCGCTCGACTACTATTCAGTTGAAGTTTCTCAATCCGTACGAACCACGGCTGGCTGCTCCCACAGAGAGATCCGTGGCCCCCGGCTAGCTGGCCAAAAATAGTAATTGGGATCTAGTGGCGACTCGAGAGGGTAATCGAATCCTCGCACCTTACTCACTCGGTCTACTCAAGAATAGCATGGCTTGTACCACCGACCCCGGCTGCCTGCCGACCTGACAAATAGTATATACTATTATACCCGGAACCCGCCTACACTTTCGCCCTGGTATTCTCACTCGACACGCGGGCCAAAATTTTAACGTATTACTAAACTACTATAGTTACTACACTACCACTCTCACTATTAGTTATTGTAACGTATTGGCTTAAGTTACATTTGGGGAAATACAATAAGTAAATTAGTTAATAATCGATATTACGGTTACTTATGTGTAAAGCTTTCTTCTATAATAGCTCCGTTTATTAGATTAAGAACACAAAACCAGAAATAAAGCCGGAAATTCCAATCTAGATGCAATACGCAATCGTTTTTGCGTTACAAATATTTCCAGGTTCTCAAAACCATAAGAGATTAAGCCAAGATATCAGAAACTCGCTAGAAATCCGATACAGAAACCGATCTCCATATTTCTAAACAATATATATCGAAAACATATCAATGTACATATGCTTACATCATCCACTAGCCAGGTAAAAATAAAGCAATTATAAAGAAAACTGTGTAGAAAAACTCGTTAGAACAAGTAGATCAAGTCATCTGCATGCAGTATCAATAGATTCCTCCAGACTGAACTCTGAAAGAAAAACAACTAAAATTAGTCATAGCTAGTATATAGTACTAATTAAAGTGATTTATACAAATTAAGTTAAATAAGAATTTAAGAAAACCAAAATATTTAAGAAATTTTGAACTTTCAAATTTAGAGAAACATATTTCTGTAGGAAATTAACTATTACTAATCTAAGTAGAACAATTATTAAAGGTACTTATTTGTGAAATCTATTTCCAATAAGCTCTTCGTTTACAAAACTCGCATAAAAATCCGCAAGCCAATAGGTGGAAGATAGCATAAGCTTTGCGTAATTTTTTACGCTTCACACATAATTGTCCGAGACAAGTATTATCTCATGCCGTTCTTTAGGCGTTAACCACGTGAAAGTCACAGTAAAAGCCTTGCCATTCAATAACCAGTAATCCTCGTTATCATTCGTAACTTTGGATATAACACAATTGCCAAGCCGGAACTCATAACACAATAGCCACCAGTTACAACGTGTCACCTTAACTATGTATTAGCTACGTCATTTAATCGAAAACTACATTAACTGCATAAAAGTATACAAGAAGCCATTTAACAGGAATTTTGAAGAATTTAAGCCCAGGGCATCCTTAATAGTCTACCGGGCCCCTAACAATAACAAAAGAGAAGCAGGGAAACAGCTAACCCTGACAAGAATAAACTTAGCTATGTAATACTTTGACATTATACTAGTCGCCAAATGATTATAATAATGAAACTGGCAGAAACTCGTTCGGACCGTCTGGATGAAAAACTTCAGCTTGATCATAAAGCCAAACATAGTAAAAAGCACATACAGGAGAGTGTATCTTTGCTAGAAAATAGCATATGTTATCCCACTGACGGTTTTTGTACATAAATTTCATATTTATTCTAATTTCGTGCACTAAAGGTCCAAATGTAGTTGAGGTTATATTTTTGTATATACACGCATGTCAGATATATTAAATTTAGATATTGTATATAGTAAGCGCTAGGTCGAAGAATTCCCAGCTACCGCAAAAATGTTGGTCTTTAATGATAATTGTGACGTAGTTGTGCCCCACTGTAGCCCATATTGATAGATACAATGTGCAATCGGATGCACGTTCGTAACCAAAGACAGCGGGAAACTGTCGGGGAGTGGAATCCAACGTCATTTCGTGACTTGCAACAACAGTTTTCAACTTAGTCCCCGGTTTTATTCGCTATGCGCCCAGCAGACCCTGGCGAATTTTATGATCGTTGGCATTAAACACAAATGTGCGATTTTCTTTCAATAAGTATTTAACCTAAATACAGGTAACAAGCTGTTTAGGTAGTGGCAACCGTGCCGGTAAATCGTGAAAATGTTCAGAAAGCTTAGTTGTTCTCAAAGCTTCTTAGTCAACATTTCCGTGTTGAAATCGTAAGTTTGAAACTATACACAAGAACTATTGTTATATCAACCATTCCGTACCAGAAGCAAGACGTCTTGTGGAAAATTAATATACAACTGAATTAGAAACTCGCACTTGCTCACTGAACTTGTAACTCGCAAAGCGAGGGGAAACAATCTGATTGTGAAAACTGTGCGCTTTTTGATCATTTCGTCGTTCCAAATTCAGGTCCATAAGCTGTCAACTATGCACAGACGACACGTCAATGACAACGCTGTGGTCATTTTAGTCTCTTTATTCTTTTCATGTCTTCTCCCAATGACCAAAAAGACAAATCATTTGAAATTTATAAATTAAAATATTTTAGAAAATTTATCAGATTTACGTTGCAGTACTTTAAGATCTAGAGTACGTGGTGCTAACCACGGAAATATAATCGTCTTTATCGGATTCAGCAGCTTAAAAACCAATAGACACCATCGATTGACCTACACGTGTGTAAAAATAAGCTCAATATCTGCATGCAACAAATTTTATCTTAACCCTAACGATTCAAACGACAATAAACCACCCTTTTACTAAACTCTTCATCAAGATTCAGTTCCTGCTTGCTTCCAACAACTTGATCGTCACGTATGCAAATTAAGCGAAAAGACGATAATCGAAGAAGCAAAACGATACGCCATTCGTGCAACAGCATTGAGTTTGTGTAATACTAACGCAAAGGGCGAACGTGACATCATTAAATGATACTAAGGGATGAAACAATTAGACAATTCACCTGCGGTACGAAATTTTTCCATTAAACAAACTTCATTGTAAATTTGATATATTGGCAACAATTCTAAAGCTCGTAATGCTACCCCTGCGTATGAATGGAATGCCCATTCGACAAGCTATTTAGTCCCTAAGCGATTCGAGCTTCCGTGAAATGTTGACGGAGCGACACTAATGGACAAATCGCCCATTCTCATCCCGTCGGTAAGCCATGTACTCCTTCATCATCGTGCACGACACCATTCGCAGTTCCGGGACGATTCTGGCCCACTCCACAAACATTTGCCGGAATCCTCCGTGATTGACATGGAACAGATCGTTATCCAAGAGCTGTGGGTTGATGTGTCCTAGACCTGGAGCAAAGATGCAGCTCTCCATCCGCGACCAGTTGACAACCGAGATCTGAGAACCGGACAAGCGTTCTTCCACGTAGCTGGAATAGCCAGCAATACTAGGCACATCGGGATGAAGCATGGGCAGTCAGACGATGACTTGTGGCCCATTCGGCTGGCGACGAAGGAATTGCTCGAATAGACGCCACGATCGCTCCTGCTCGTTTTCGGACCGCTGAGCGTCATTGACCCCGACGCAACAGATGATGACACCATAATCAAGGAGGTTGATTCGGAATTCCCGAACGACATCGACTATGTCGCAAAATCGGTCCCCCGAAACGGAGAACACGTTTCCACCCGTGATGCCGCCGCACCTGACTATCAGCCAACAAAAGAACGGTCTTGATGAAGCAGTAATCTAACTGCAGAGATCAATGCAAATATGACGTCGCAAGCTCCCAAACCGGACTCCAGTAGTTGGCGAGATATCGGTGAATCATACTGGTAAGGCAGTCGCCATATTCGTTGAAGCCCGGAAGCTGCAGGTTCACTTTACCGTACCCGTTGCTGGGTTGCCGAAATCCAGACGACCACACCAATTCATTTGCTGCCGAGCGCAGGACAAATCGAAGGTTGGTCGGATCCGGAGATGCACGGACAATGGACAAGAAAGCATCGCGGAACTCGTTTGACTCCCGTTGGGGACAAAGCAGCTCGATTAATATATCCATCATCACGGGCTGGGAGTGGAATACCCACTCGGGTTTGCATGAAACGCCGTTGCGACAAACCCAGGTTTCGATTTCTTGCGGATGATCAGCCAGCCGAGGATGACTCCGCAGCCTTGACGCCATTTCTCTGTGTCCAGAGTGTTTGAGCATAACGTACCACCGGATCAGCTCCACCGACGGCACCGAGCCATCGGCGAACTTCAATGGCTGATCGAAACGATAGCCTGACGCTCCCAAAACGCTTGGGCATGTGACAGTTCTTCGACCGACAGAGGACCAGACTTCTTGCGTCCCCGACAGTCGTCGACTAAACGCGCTACCCACAATGTGATCGGAAGCAATCGCTTCAGAATAGAATATCTCTCTAGTTGGAACACGTCTTTGTCGTCGACATCTAAAAACGAGAGGAACGATTCCCCATTGCTGTGCCCGGTCTCACTTCTGTCGTGTAAATGTCGCCTTGAGAACCGTCCACCCGTCGATGTTCTTTGGCCAATCGCTGTCGCTCACCAACCATTCTGGGCCCTTCCACCACAACGAATTATGAATCAAACTCTCTATAGGGCAGCCCCGAGATGATACGTCGGCTGAATTGCACGCGGTGGGGACGGATCGAAACGAAATATCATCGTGCGAGTTGATTTCACCAATGCGATTTTTACGAAGCGAGCGGTGATAGTTTCCTTGCGCTGACAATACAATACGCACTGCGAATCACTCCAAACTATCTTCTTCTGTATTGGAATCCTTGATTCTTTAGCTACGAACAGGACTAATCTAGTGCCAATGAGCATCGCCCTCAGTTCTAGCCTCGATATCGACATGGGCTTGATCGGAGTAACCCGGGACTTGGCGAATATCAAATCCGATGTAATCTTTCCATTTATGGAGACTTGCAGATAGTCGACGGCAGCTAAAACTCTTTAGCGGATGCGTCACAGAATGTGTGGAGCTGCAGCATCGCGCCCGACATCCCCATCTCTGGACCGAATCGACGACGAATAGGCTGGTCTGAGATCGACTGAAAGCTCAATGCATTCTGCCTCCAGCGAGACTTAGTTTCGTCAGAAGATCGACATCCCAACCAATTTTGTCATGCCACAGCGGTTGAGTCATAATCTTACCGACTGCTGTCACTGGCGAGAAAAAGCCACAGGGGTCGTAATTGCTTGCCAAAAATTTTAACATCACTCGCTTGTCACCACAGAGCCAGCATCCGCGGCAAATAAGACACACGACAACGTGTCTTTAGACTTGTTCCAATGGAGACCCAGCACCTTCGTGGCGTCGCATTGACCGCGATCGGCTTCGTCGATGGAACCGACGAAACTACGACTATTGCTGAACCATTCTCCGAGATTCATCCATGCCTACTGGAACACTGTATTCGAATCTGTGTAGAACTTGAACGCCTGACTATCATCAACTGTTCCGGTGAAGACATTGTCGACATAAATGTTGCCCAGAATTTGCTGGGCCGCAACCGAGGGCGACAGTTGGAGGTGGTGCTGAATTACAGCGGATAAAAACAATGGACTAGCCACGGCGCCAAAAAAAGACACGAGAGAAACGATAGATGATAATGTTATCTCTACGAGGACGCCGTCCCACTTCTTTGAGCCACAAAAAGTGAGCCACGTCGCGTGAATCGCGGTTCGGGCCTACCTGCAGAAACGCTTTCTCGATATCGCTCACGACAGCCACTGGATGTAGGCGAAAGAGCTAAAGCAAACAACAGAGGTCGTCAAGGATGATTGCGCGTCGGTACATGCAGTCACTGAGGCTCGGACTGTCTTTGGATGCCTTCGCAGACGCATCGTGCACTATCCACACATTTTTCGTTGTTTTTCTTGGATTCACCACTCCATGATGAGGGATATAATGGACTGGGAACGGTGTTTCCCCCTCAGGAACCCGCTCCATTATCCTCAATTTCTCCTTATCAACAAAATTCTTGTCGTAGACGTCGATCAACGAGCTATCCCTAGCAATACGCTTCAAATTCGATTGAAGGCAACGTCGGAGCGTTAGGCTTCATTGGCCACGATATGAAATATCGACCATCGACGCAAATGATAGACTCGTTGAAGAACCTCATTGCTTCTTCGTCGTCGTTCGTCGTCGATGATGGCTTCACACCAATGTCTTCAAGGCTGAGAAGCGCTCGACTGCGATACTGGGGTCCACATTGGCAGCAACATGCATCGTGGATGTCATACCGTGCGTGTTCGCACCTCCTGCGGTAGTGATTTTCCACGCTGCTATGAACCCAAACGACGACTGCAAAAAATTAAGCCCATAATTGCACTGAATACGCGACGTACCAATGAAATCATAGTAGTAGTCGATGCCGACAAGAACGCCGATCGGAACCATTTCCATCCTGTTGCTTATAGAATCGGCCAAAACGAGCTGTTTCAGCATAGGATACTTCGCCGGGTCCAACGCTAACTTCTGGATCGGACGCGATATGCTTTCGATAACGTTGGCTATCAATGTTTTCACCGATCCATCTGTCACAATGATGTCAAACTCCACGATGTTGTGTTCATTGGTGCGGCGGTGCGTATCCGAAAACCGTGCGGTCGAAATGAACTCTGACACTCGGGGACGAGCCCCTATTGCTTTGGCCACATGAGCTTCGACAAATGTGCGGGAACACCCTGTATCAAATGGCAACCGCGCCTTGATCGTCTGATCCCCTCGAACTGACGCCAAGGCAGTTTGTAGAACGACCTGTTCGCCATGCGAGAGCAGCGATGTATTCAGTGGCGTTGTGGAAGCCGACAATGTAGACTTACCCTTCACCATTGTTGTTTCCGACTTCAAATGTTCCGACATCGAACCAAATTTAGAGATGCACAAGCTACGATAGTGGCCAGACTTCTTGCAATACACACACGCTCTGGAATTGGGACAATTCTTGACGAGGTGCATGTTGCCTAGGCAAACGTAGCAATGACCTTTCAACAATTTGCGCCGAGCTGCAACCGTCGGATGTGACGCACAGTGATCGCTAAAGTGGGAATCCTCACAATAGATGCGCTTTAGAGCATTGGACTTACTGTTGCTGTTGGCGCTGCTGTTTAGAAATAATGCTGAACCAGAACCCGACTTTCTCCATGCGAATCGATAAGGAGGTCTCAAACCGTTCCCCCGTTGCAGTGAGTCGCGCCCGGAGTCCTGCTTATAACTGCTTCCGTTGGGACCGAATGTGGGGTTGCTCCAATCGCGAACCCGGAACTCATTTTTCAACAGCGTCCGCAAACTGCTGAGGGTCCAAGGGTCTGCACCATTCTTGCGATACAGCTCCATTTTAACGACTTGCGGCAGCTTCGACAAGATAATAAATATCACAAATGCTTGCCCGGACGTTTCCTCGGCCAGACCTAAGGCGATTAGGCCCCTTATACAGCGTTCACAGTCCTCAAAGGACGACTGCAACTTCTGCGAATCATTGGAAACCAACGGAAGTCCAGCGTCGCCTCAAAATGTGCAAATATGGCCAATTGCTTGTTCCCAAACCACTCGGTCAAAACGTCCGTCACTACCGAGTCAGTGGATAACCTATGCCCATCCAGTACCCGAAGGGCGTCACCCGATAAAAGGCGCTCAAATTATTGAATTTGTCGATTGTGGACAGGCTAGGGTGGTCGTCGACAGTGTACGAAAAGCTATTCCAAAACTCATCCCATTTGAGACGGTATCCCGAAAACTTTTTGATTTCAAGCTAGGGTAGTTTGACGGATGCCCTCTGCCCAATATTGAACGACATATTCTCCGTTCCTGTCTGTAGGGAGTTTGGGGGTAATTGGGCCGCAGCAGAAGCACTGGTGTTAAGCTTAGCTGTAAGTAGAGCAATCTTTCCTGGAATCTGCTCATCAACTTCAGAGGACCGCTCGATGTCTATTCCTATAGCCTCCGCCGTTTCCAAGGGGAACCCAATCTCTTCAATGAGAGTTTCCAGCCTCGAGCGATAATCTTTAAGCTTAGTGATACGTGTTTCAATGGCTTCGGTATTAGAAGGACCGGCACTGGTCGACAATGTCGCGGCCCAATTGACTTCTTTTCTTACATTACCCATAAGGTCTCCCCGTTGGTGTTGGCGGAGAAGCAAGGGTTTCGCATCCATCGACCCCACTAGGTAATCCTAGTTGATGGTGTAACAAAATGTTTAAGTTGGCAAGCAATCTCTCCTAGGCGGAGAGATTTCTACGGCAATATCGAGGACAATGATGGCTCTCGAATTTAGCGAGAGGGAAACCCATAAAGCTACTACAAGTAATAAAGTGTAATAAACTATGATATTACATATATTATATACTTACAATTCGGGTAGAAGAAACCCAGGCAAATTCCAAATAATAACGAGATTGTTATCACTGGTGTCGAATATTGCGAAGAACCATGTGTAAAATAATAAATGATAGAACGCAACAAATTTTCTCCTAACCGTAACGATTCAAACAGTAATAAACCATCATTTTACCAAACTCTTCATCAAGATTTAGTTCCTCCTTGCTTCCAACAACTTGATCGTCACGTATGCAAATTAACCGAAAAGGCGATAATCGAAGAAGAAAAACAATACGCCATTCGTGCAACAGCATTGAGGTTATGTTATACTGACGCAAAGGGCGAATGTCACATCATGAAACAACAAGCCTATATTGGAACAATATCAAAATTTGATTATTTTTGCGCCAAAATTTACCAAATTTAGCTTCAGAACCGTCCCGCAGAGTTAATAGCACAGCCGAGTGTTGTTATTTCTTAGCTCTACATTTGACAGTATCGAAGATTCTACAGTAACAAAAGTATCTAACAAACTTGGTTTAAAAACCTTGCAAACTTGAACTGTTATTTATTGACCACAGTTTTTATATGAGGAAATTTCAGCAACTCCTAGATAGTTTTACAGAATAATTTCTATTGAATGTGAGCTATTGTAGCGTGCTACAAAATATTCGTGGTGTTAATATGTATTGACAGCTACTGTAGGGCTCAAATTGAATAAATTGACAAAACTATATAAGCACTAAAACTACATGTGTTGTAGAAAGGAGAAGGTAACTCATGTTTATAATTTGTAAACAAACATATGGAATGTAGTCTTGTATTTAGCTCTTATATTATAGTAACGAACAGCAATTCCCTAAAGAAATCTTGGCTGAAAATTGTCATTACATTTTTCTTCATCATATAGTAGGCCCACGTAGTAAATAGGTGTCGTAGGTCTGTCGAGTTAGGTGTTAGATGGTCCACGTGGGTGGTACTTGGGAAAAGGAGTTAAGGGTAGGTAAGAGGGTGGGGTAAATTTTGAAATGTTTTCCAATTTAGCTTGAATTTTCGCCATTTATTGCCAATTTGCGATTAATTTTTCCTAAGTTCCTCTGTATTTGCTAATTTTTTTTCAATTTTGACAAACCTTTACCATTTTTACGTGTCTTTTCTAATAATTTTTCGGCACGCGGCGGCAAGGGTGTGGATCTTTCGGCCTAACTTCGGCTTGGTCTGTCTGACCCTTAAGGGATACCCCTTTCGACTATTGTTAACTGTGGTAATTCTACTGGTTAGTTAAAATATCATCAGTACATAACTTTAAATAATGTTAATTACTTACCTAGTGGTTACGCTGTTTTTCTAATAAGTCTATGATTATAAAATATTTTTATCTTGCTTGGTTTATTGGGGAGGGTTAGGATGGAATTTTTCCTTATGACTGCTATCGGTATTAAAAGGGGACGGGATTCGTCATCGAACGATTGTGCGGTTCGAGGTGTGGCCAGTAGAATGCCGGTGGGTGTCTTTGATTGGCACTCGTCTTTCCTTTCGTGAGCGGTACTATTGCCCTATATATTTAGCGATACGCCGTGATCCGTGCTCGGCTCTATTGCTTGAGTTCAAGATAGTTTGGCAACAGACACGTAAATGTCGGAGCTTTTCGTCTTTGCTTGGCCGTTCTGTTCGTGCTTACGCGACGCTTCGACCCCCAGGGCTCACTATAACACAATGTCTATACTGGATTAGTTTTGTGGGCCACCAAATACTTAATCCTTCCGCCACTGTGGTGCGCGAGTCCGTGGTCTGGCGTACCAGTAATGCGGTAGTGTTCCAAGGGTAGCACTTCAAACCAAGGGGTAACTTGGTGGGTTGCACTAATCCCTATTCGTTTCGGCTCGAATCAAGTGTTATGTTATTACGCTCTTGAATTCGATCGATACTCGTGCACGTTATACAGTTTATTTATATTAACACGATGCTTAGAAGCCAATCGTTCAGCAATACGTAATCTTAACGCCAAGCAA
>JASANE010001727.1:0-11278 GCA_030248225.1 Trileptium ribeirensis
CTAGAGGTAACAGGAGTCCCTATATCTTTGTAAGTTTTATAGATCTCGCAATAAAATAAAATATAATTATTGATCACTTTCGCTCTATTATAAAAATAGAATTTTACCACTACAATTGAATTCACGAAGAACGCTTGCATATTATATTAACAAACACACTAAATATGGGAGTTCCGAAAGTATGTGTAATACGGCTAACCGAATGTACATAACATATAGCTTAAGAGAATGACCGTATTGACGGCACTACGCATTTTTCCAATACTAAAACTGTATCTGAAATCACAGTTAATGCTCTGCTTCGACAGTTCGAACAAAAACATAATTGTATCATATGGCTGGTCGGTACGAAGCATAAACAAGAGATTCCAGAAATATATACCAACGGCCACTACGCTAGATTAATCACTACCGCAAAAGCTAGGCAGTGAAAGGCGACGTCCTAGAAAGATGACTACATTAAATTTAGTTGACAGCCAAAATTATTATATATTTCAGCCCAACTTTTTCGCCAATTATGTTTGTACATTGAATATGTAAAATCTACTACTGTAATCTGTAGTGATAACAGCACACTACCACTTCACTATGTACATTACTGCCTTTTTTGTGAATTATGTCTACGAAAAAAATATATTCGGTATCAATAAGTTGCGATATGTAGCTGTTACTAAACACAATACCCACCAAAAGAACATGGACACAGCTAAATATGAACTGAATCAGAAGCAATCGCATGAAGAATTATTATATCCGAATAATTTATGTATATACGGTATGTTTAGGCAAAAATACATTAGGTAGTTTAGTTTGGGTGACCCATCGCCTTGCGAAAGTACTAAGCAATGACTGGATACAGTGATAATATGGTATAAAATCAAATTTTAACATAATTTGTGTCAAACAGAACATACCTGATCATATCGACTACTTTCCGCTAAAACTTTTTTTAGATTAGCAAAAAGGTAAGGGGGTTAGCAAAAAGGGTTAGGTAAGGGGATTAACAAAAAGGCAAAAAACCGAAAAACTTGCAAAAAATTTTTAATGGCCAGATCATTAGGGGAGCTTGATATAAGTTCAACGCTGCAAGAATTTTGACAATATCTTCATCCGTAAAAAATTATAACTGGCGGGGGTTTCTAGGAAAGTCCCCGAGTTACTTGGTCCGATGAAAGCTTATTCTAAATCAGTAGTCATGTAAATTAAATCGACAAAATTGCGTTTACTGGGCCAAGGAGAATACTCATGAAACAATTGAACACCAGTAACGTGCTTCTGGAGTACTATTTGGGTGGGCATCGTTCAACAAGTTTCATTGAGCCTTTCTTTTTGGACGAAACAGTTACAGGTGACGGACATTTGCGAATGCTGAAGGATGTTTTTCGATAAACGACGAATTTGACCAGCTGGACGAGTGCGACTTCATTCAAACAGTACGGCGCGCCCACCTATGCAAATCAGTGCGAGAACAGCTGAATGTCAATTTTCAAGATTGCTGGATCTGTGGACGTGGACCTGCTGATTACATTCCGCGGACAAACTTTTCTTCGCTGGGGTATTCTGAAGGCGAAAGCTCAGAAAGAAGCCTATCACTGTGAAACTGAAGAATATCAATGCAGAAGAATGTGCTCTGATTGACAGCGAACTTGTGTGCCGATCTATACGATTTCGCCTTGAAGAAGTAGTTGACGTTAGAAGAGACCAGCTGTTGCTGTAATGCCAAGGCAGTTTGTTTATTTTCCAAGGTTGAGCCGTAATATGTGTGCATGTATCAGTTGTGGTTCAGATGCTATAGAGCGCCAAAGAGTTTTCCTTACTTCTGGGATACCCTATACATCGTTCACCGCGTTAGACATGTTTCCTATATAGGCTATACAAGGAACCATAAGCGAGCAAGCAGCGATTATTTCTGGTGAATTATACAGTACCGTAACATTTTAAACGTCATTTTCAGAGTACCAACAATACCGTTTAAAACGTCAGCAACAATCGCAATCATGCATCACTTTCAGTAATGTATTATTATTACTGTGCAGGCCAAGTTACCGTTTATCAATGTCAACATATTGCGAGAATAAACCCGCCAGTACATCCACTACATATGTCATAATATGTTCTTTGTTCAAAATCTAAAATATAAATACAAGGCAACACTCTATTCTACATTTATTTATTATTGACAACAGCAATTTATTAACATTTGCAAGATAAATATTAGCAGTTACAAAACAACATTGCGTATTGCGTTTACAACACTAAAAATACATTGAACTTAATGGCAGTTATGAAACGAAATTCAGGTATATTCAACTCAAGTAAACAACGAAATAAAAGAGAAGTACAGAAATGGAAAGAATACCCTACTACATTTCCTGCCATAAATGACTTGTTTTTAGGTGTTGCTTGAAACTGTCTTGTTTAATGTTTACTCGACTCGGTCCTCGATGTCCTTTCGAAAACTATATTCTTGTTAGAACAGTTTCCAAGGTCCTGTTGAAGAAGATCAATCTTATTCTCACTTCCAGAATGTTAAATTTGGAAGTTCCTGGGTTTTTTGGCGACACGCATAAGTCAATTTTGGCTGGGTGGATTGACGCCCAAGATAGCTCACTCGAAAGCTTCAAATCTCTAATTGTGCCACCTTTACTTAACCCGGAAAACTCCGTCCGGCCGAAGGGCTAGGCCAAATGAGCTAGGGTCGAGTCAAAAACGGGGTTCGATAAAACATGTTATATAATTGTATCTCGACAGATGGTGCATATAACTGAATCACTTTAGGCTTAATTTTACAGCAAAACGCTGTATGCTTTGCTACATGGCGTTTTGAGGAATATTTGGGTCAAAAAAAGACTCATGAGCCCCAAAACACGAAACAGCAATATCTTCGCAACCGCTTAAACTATTTTGGTGTTACTGGCAAGGTCGGATTAATCATGAGGCACGTGCCTCTAAGTTAGAGCTGGCGGACAGGCCATTTTTCCTCCAGTGGCAGTGCGAAATAAGTCAGCGAAGGAACGTTTAGAAAACATTGTCAAAGTGAGTGACGGTTGGAAACCATACGTAAAGGAACAGAAGTGCGCACATTTGGTCTGCACGACCAGCTTCCTTTATTTAGGTTTATCACAATTATGGAATGAAACGTGTTTTACGAGTTTTTTTAAGAGTGAAATTGTGTATAAGCATTTACATACGTCGTAACATGACAGTATATATCGACAGCATTGAGACAGTATATATCGACAGCATTGACTCGGCTAGCTGCATATAAATTTCAAGCCTTCGAATAACTTTGTGGCATGTCAAAACGTAACAGCGGTTGGGAACGGTCAAAACAGTTGGCCGAAAAGCGGTAGAGGGAAAAAAGCCTGCTTTTGTCTGCTCGTAAATTAGACATAACATTCGCATCAAGTATTAGACGTTCTACGATTAGCGAAGCAATGCCAGCTTCGGCCGCCACCGGTGAAGAGGTAATCGCTGTTTCCCCTAGCACATCGTCAGAAGCCATCCAAGAGCCAGAGATCAGAGAGCCTCAGCCAGTTATTATTCAACAAGACAAAAATGCTGTCAGCTTCGATGGATCCAAATGCAAGACTTTTAACTGAATCCGGACACGGCAGAACATTACAGATTAACTTTGCGAATTTTGGATTACAAATGGCGTACAAAGCTGCCGTAATCTTAAGTCCAGTTATCCAGCAACAAAACAAGTTGATGGAACTAAAGTAAGATTCCTGAATCCACAATTTTCTAAGCGTATCCAAACCAATCCGTACCAAACATTTGGACAGAGAATGGCTAGTATACTCGTCTTCAAAAAACTCAGTTTATGTTTTTTGCTGCCGACTGTTCTCAGCTCCATGGAACCAGCATTGCACCAGTTTGAATTCCTGGAAAAACACCCAGCACAGCGATCAAGCTTCACGAAAGGGATGAGAAGCACAAGGAAGCAATGCTAGCTGTTTGCCGACGAAAGCTGTCTCTTGGCACTTTGAGATCAGATATGCTTAATTTGCAAAATGCTAAAAAGGGACAGGCCACTCCGAGGCTTGTGTCTCAAGGGAACATTGCCTTCAATCTGACCCTGGTTACTGGTCTCATTTTGTAAAAGAGTTCATACTTTATGCAGCTGCACACAGCATACCGCTATTGTCAATATTTGCGCAGGATTGGGATAAAATATCTTTTGAATGGGCCCATGAAACACAGAATACCCGAAAACAGCCATATATTCGCAACAGCTAGAGCTATATGGACGCTATAATTGATCTCATTTTGCAAAGAAATTCATTTTCTCACATTGTGAATCCCTAAATACGCAATTAGCTGGTATCGTATATCACCAAGCAACAGGATGACATTAGGTTCATTTTGCAAGCTGCTGCTCAACGTAGCTATGTACTTCTCTCTCAATTAATTACATATTCAACGTGCAGAATTCGCCACCTTGCCGATGAGAAAAGCTACTAGTATAATAAAAAATTATGTTCAAAGGTATTGTTCGGAACTGTTCCATGTTCAGAAACTGGACAAAAACATTGTCAACCTACAGCTTGCAAACAGTCACTTCAAAATTCGACGTATGTCATCACCTTCTTGGTAAGCCCATACGGTACTGAATTTGCGCTGCTAAATTTTGTCGAGCTAGAATCACATTTCCCGGCGACCGTGTACCATGCATCGGTTGTGAATGATGCGGGTGACCATGGATCATTGCTCCCGGCGGTATCCCAATAGGTCCAGCACTGATTACAGCAGGTGATCCTGGGCCCACTTGCGGCAAGGTTGCAGACTGCCGTTTAACCACAGATCCTAACGTCCCGGACATATTAGCATTACGTACATTGGGATTCATACCTTGTTCGAGAATAAGATGTTGTTGATGTGTTTGTTGCATGGTATGATTACCGCTATTTGCTGCAGGTGACTGAATCATACCATGAGCGCTTTGTCTCATGATTGGATGTGAAGTGTGTGAAGACGAAATAGCTGCCATAGGTCCTATAGCTGATGAAGTGTGACGCTGTTGAGTGCCGGGCGGTAGCGAACCGGAAATCACTGATTGATGTTGGTTTTGTTGATTTCGTTGCTGTTGCTGACTTGCTTGGAACGATGGAATCGCCGCTGCAGCAAGCGTGTTCACCAGACCACTACCATGAGCAGCTCCACGACTGCTTGACATGCTACTATTACTAGGAGTAGGAAAAACGGATGGACCACCTGAAGACGATCCAGTAGCAGAAGCAACTAAAGAAGAAAAGCTCGATGACGGCGATAGATTGCGCTGGGACGAAACTATTGCACCACCAGATGCGACATTTTTGCCAGCTGCGGGCACCGAGCTGCTAGTTCCAGACATTTGTTGGTGAACAGGTCCCGGAGACTAAAAGTAAAAAAGTTAAACACTGCGAATGCCTCTTCGTAAACAAATTAAAAATAGAAGTATGGTTACATACTTAAAACTGTACGTTCAGCATTCGTGTATTAAGAAATTAATTAAGTTATCAGAAGCTTTATTAATAATCGCAAGACATTGAGACACGATTAAAAACTACAATAATTTGAAAAATAAATTTTTCAACTATAGTGATAAGTAATGCTATGAATAATAAATTATTAAATTTGTAAAAGGTCACTGAGAGACACTTTACCTACGGATCTTTGGAAAATATGTATGGAGTTAGGTGTTAATAACTCGCTAAACTTGTGTATTGTCCGTAAACTAAGTCAACTGTGAGTGGATTTTTTATGATTTTAAATGAAGGACTATCCATTTTCGGAGATTGGTATCGATAATTTCTTGTGTGCTATTCAATATTTTGTGTGTTCTGGGGTTGCAATAGCTATGAAGCTTACGCATTTAATGTAAACTAAGAAAATAGCCGTTTCCGATCGTAACTTTGATCAAAGACGGACTCAAAAATGTCTTATACACAGAAATTGTTATGGGGCGACCGGCATGCAATTTACTTAAATCATTATTTTGAACAACATTTTATAAAACGGTGCATCGTAAGCTGACAATGTTCGTAAATAAAATAAACTTGATAAAATAACTTGGAAACAAAAACTTACAAAATTGACATCACTATTTAACTATTCAAAACGTAGGGAAATTAACGAACTCTTCTGATCACTGCTTCGACAACGGTAAATTTCTTTAAGAAAGTTGAGAAATAATGTTATAAACATATCGTCAACAATTCCGTGCTGCATAAGTTATTGATGTAACAATAATTAATTGTTGATTAGATTGATGTAGTATTCTTAATTTGTAACATCGGGAAAACAGGTCTTTGAAGCCAGCAGACTATGTTACAAGTCAGTTGTAGGATAGACCGCTGAGCGTTCCAAGCTGTGCACGTACTGCAACTCGTCCAAAGTCGCGCTTTCGTACTCGTTTGAATACGTCACAACAGTGCATACAAATCTTTTAACGCACAGCTGCCATAACTATTACTTGTAGCTTCGCTCATCAGGTTCGATTTTCGGTAATTGCTGTGTTTACGTTTGAGATTTCGACCAGATTATTATATTTACCAGCGAAAGTGATGTAACCAGCTATTACAATACATGTCAATCTATTCAAGGAGTTTAATTTCAGAAATCCGGAAAAGGTGATGTTATAGAAAAAATGTAAAAACATGGGAAAATAAAAATTACACGGCTGATAATCATTTCGTACAAAAACTTACTGTTATTATTATTTGTAGTTTCCCCACAATAATTAAATCAACATCTATCTACATAAATAATAAGCTTTTTATTAAGAATGAAAACAATAATTCCACGCAATGCTACGTACGTTATGATTTGTCTTAGTCCCAGTCTGTAATTGTGACGACGAAGTCGACACCATTGTTGTCACTCCGCCACGAATTTGAGCACACGTTTCCATATGCTTTGTCCAATGGGCTTGTTGACATGGATAATCGCAGTAACTTGTATTCCAGCAACAGTAGAAGACCGCTTCCTTGCCGCAGTGAGCACACTAAAATAATTACCCAACTTGACAATGCAACATTGTTTTCGCAAATGGGTACTTCCATTCGTTGGATCTAATAATGATAATACCAGAACATTGTCAGTCGTGGCTTTTCTATGAATCTATGCTTATTTACACTAGCACAAAAATACAATATAAGTGTCACTGTTGAAGATAACGAACAGTACTAATTAATTCTTTATTAGTTCTTATTACATGAATCGTTCTTTATTCGCAGGTTATAACGCTTTGCCATTAATTTATACCTGCTGAACCGAATAACGATACACACCCAGTAGAGAACAAAATTAATATGTATTTAGTTGCAAAACTGTGCGATAACAGCAGAAACCGTGGGTTTTATCGAATTTTCGAATCAAATAATACTACCTACCCCAGTCACGTTCCATTCCGGAAGTGAAACGTAACCCACATAAAGTACGTTACAGTAGTTACTGTTTTGTTAACACCACGAACTGAATCATGGAAAAATTCGCCTTCTGAAATACGCGTTCGACACTGACATTTGGGCTCCATGATATACGTATTCAATTGTTTAAGCTTATATTTGCTGACTTTGCAAGGTTTGTCGCCATCATCAAATGGCCATTGTCGCCATCATCAAATGGCCAGGCTCAAACGCCTAACATTGGTTGCGGCCTATTACGACTAGAAATGCTGTTTACCATGTCTGGATACCCGGCACATTGTGGAGTATATCGTATATTAGGCTAAAATTTGATTACGGAAAAAACTACAGATACAAACAGAAATTTATACATTTTTGAAAATAGGAATATTTTGGATCTCTAATTAACTGGTAATTTGAAATATTCGAACAAACTGCCGTTCGTCTCCTTGGCCTAATGCAAATTGCAAATTCACATATTTATACTGAAATCGACCGACTAAAGCTAATGTGGCACCGACACCAAAAACTTTTTCCCAAGAAGGTCGCCGTATTCTCGGCAGCATCGAATCGATGGACGTCTTCAAGAAGCTTTTATTTAAATTTAGCAGGCGATCCAGGGATGCAAAGTCAAGAAATATCCCGACGTTGCGAATAATATCAAGATACAAATCGCATTCAAATATCCTCTCCCTAGCTAATAATGCAATACAATTACTATTGGAATTACATTGTGTAAGCAGGCAGAAAATTTCGATGCTAAATCGAAAAATAGTGACCGTTAAAAACGCCGAAGGTCTGTAATATCGCAACTCGCGTCCCAGACCATAAGGTACGACCGAAGTTTTGATATCGTGAACTGGCCTGACAAAATAACAGCCCTAGTGTGCGCACCAAAACGCGAGTGCTGTTAGTTTGATGTTTGCTTGACGGTAATTCTAGAAATTTCAAAATTTACTTGGAGTTACATTTTTCCATAACCTAATTGCTTAAAGTTTAAGAGGGTTTTCTAATTTGTTCGACAACAGTTAGGGAGTTATTCCGATAATAATTGCATTTTATTCGATGTTCGTTTGTTCTAAAATCGACGTTATTTCGGGTGACTACTGTAATTCGTAAAAGAAACAAGACAAATCACAAACTGTCACTACAAGTCAAAACTTCACACAATATTAGCCTTTCATGAGCCGCACATGAAACGAGACACTATAATTACAGTACAGGACCCTCTTGTTCACTATTAATTTCAGTGTATTCTATGAACGACCATTCTTTAGCATTGTTTTAATGACCATTCTGTAAACAATGTCATATGCTGGCTGTCTATAACCAACCACACAAGTTAATTTGAGGGACAAAATAATGCACCACTGCATTATATTAATGACGAGATATCATTCAGACACTATAATAGTCTTATAGTGCAATTTAAATTACTGAATTCTGAGTGGTAGTGAAGTGAACGAAAAAAGCATAGAATTCTGGCCATGCCGGTGTAGTGGTGAATTTTCACAATGTCCGTATTGGAGTATTTAGGGGTGACATAACAAAACTTTGGCTGGACGGTATTGACAAGGCGGAGTAGCTCAATTCAAAGCTTGAAATCTGTATCTGTACTCTTCATTTGGACATAAAAGATTTTCCTGGTCTTGCCCCCTAAAAGGGCCCAAAATGAGAACGGGTCCGGGTCGCGAAGACGGCCGAAAAACCACGTTATTAATGTATCTCAATAACCGGTATAGATGTCTGAGGCTGTTTTAGGATGTTGCAGGATTTGGGTACAGCGATTCCTTAATTGGGTCCATGGGATCCAAAATACACGAAAATGCCAATATCACCACATCAGCTCAACTTTTACCCGCTTTCATTTTGTAAGCAATTGATTTTGTATGTTGGTGCAAACAGTGTGCTGTTATTGTTACTGTTTATGCTGGCCAGGTTGTATCAAAACCATTTTAGAATGGTCCCATGGGATCCAAAACACACGAAAATGGCAATACTCTTTTGGAACCGCTCAAGCTGTAGGGGATAGGTCACAAAAAACTTATGTTACATTACACTGGTAAATGAATTTTTATAATAAATTACCCAAGCAATACGTAACTGAACGAAGAACACGCACAAAACATTATCGAAGAGAAACAAGCGCTACTCCGCGCAGCTTGCCATAATCATCAACGCAAATATATCGATGCTATGTGCGGCAAAGCGGTCGACCGTCATCTCTTTGCGCTGTACGTCGTATCGAAGTACCTCGAACTCGAGTCGCCGTTTTTAAAGAATGTTCTTGGCGAGCCGTGGCGGTTGTCGACTAGTCAGGTGAGCACAGCGACCCATGAAATGTCGTCTGTGTGGTCCGTACGATAAGGACAGTTGTTTTTGAACTGCCAACTTTTTTAACTATATTTTTTATGTAGAATTAACTACAATAATTGCTGCTGTTGATACTGCTTGAGCGAAGTTAGCGTCACTGCCAGCTATAAATTCCGAAAAACAGTTAAACATCAAAATAGTTTGCGATAAAGGGAAATTTATTTACGGTAATTTCTCTTTCGTTTTTCTATCCGCTGTAACGGTTTTTAGTTCTGAAACTCAAAGAAGGAGATACTTCAGATGTATATTATATCAGAAATCTGCTTGCCGTGTCAGAACGATATGTAACACGGAAACAGAATGGAACTGTACCGGTGATATCTTTTCCAATGAAAAGTTTCTTTGAAATAATGTCATAGTTTCATAATTTCATTGTGGATCAATTGGTCAAGCCTGAAGACTGTTTCACGTATTAAGAACGCGTGACTGCCCAATATTATTGTGAGCGATTTGATCGTGGCTTCAGCACGAAATCTTACCCATCTACCTAATTTTTAAGAATATTATCGGTGTCCTAATATAATCGAACCATTTATTCTGTACAATATCATTTTAGCACCGTTTCGAAGATGCAGCAAAATAAACGACCTACTACTGTTGAAGCCGATATGCTTATAATGAATTAGATATTGTTATCTCTTTCCTGGTTTCAGACGCCGCACCAACAAACGGATTTGTGCGATTTGGCGAAACATCCGGAATGCGTTTCAGCCGGCGGTGGGTTCGGACCGGTATGCTTAGTGAACTTTAACTACAACTTTTTTGAACCTTTTTCTCTCCGATTTCAAACAGTTTTAATCGTTGGCTAACTACAGTTACGCCGTTTTCGAAATTGGAGTATATTATGTTTTAATGATTGGGTTAAGATAATCATAATGACTAAGTAATTGTTAATTAGGGGCAGGTTTTATAGTCATGATTATGACTACCTAATTTAAATAAATGTTTTTGGTTACATCATTGTTGAATGAACCCGGATTGGGTCGGCTTAAAGGCGCCCATATATGGGTCGACCACTATGTAAATTATTTATTATTAAGTTCTTCGTCATATCTTACTTAATTTTATATATTTCTATTAAGGTTCTTCAGCGAAACGTGTTAGACAAGCAGAATCATATAACGACGAGCAGTTTGTCACGGTACAACAATTCAATCAACTCAAAAAAGAATTGTCTTTAAATTTCAATGCTGTTAATGCTAGTATTACCGAATTAGAAACGGATCATCAGCAACTTAAATAGTTTACACACGGGTTGGCTCAACAATGTCTGCAGTCAACATTAGTCTTCACTGGGATGCTTGATATTTCAAGTGTCCACTTAACGTCTTATATGTTGGAATTTATCAATTCCAATATTTGTAAGGAAACCAGGATTAATATTTCGGACATCCATAATGTTGTCCGTCGACAGCCATCACGAGCGGAACGTGCTAAGCGGCAGGATAGTACTTCAGTATTGCTGGGTCTGGTTAGCAGAATAACTGCAGCATGACGTGTTAACGCTGTAAGAG
>JASANE010001729.1:0-75122 GCA_030248225.1 Trileptium ribeirensis
TAAATATACAAATTCTAAGGGTTCACCTCGCCCTGCATAGGATTCCGGTCAGGCGCTATTTGAGCTTTTTATTGATGAATATAGTGGTTTTGTGCTTAAATGAAACTTCGTCGGAAAATATTGAGAAGCGAGTTAAATATGTTATTGTATGTGTAACGATCGAATATATTATTTCCAGAAAATGGAATGCGAACAGTGTCAGAAGGTATTTTCGAAACAAAGTAACTTGGAACGGCACAAGCGAACGGTTCATGGCAACGATGTGAGTATACGATGTCCAATTTGTGAAATGGCTCATACACGCAGAGATAGCCTCAACCGTCACATTCAACGTGCTCATCAACAAAGTAGCGGTGAAAATGCTATAACCAATCACGATAACTCGTGCCCGGTGTGCGACCAAAAATTCTCCACGACGTCATCACTATACCGGCATGTCAAAAATGTACATCAAAAGCCAGCAGCCATGAAACGAAAAGCATCGGAACCACCGGCGGCGTTAGAGGCAAAATTTCCTCGTGTTCCTCGACAGATGTTACTGAAACCAACTATGCTACCACCAGAGGACGCTGTATTGTACAGTGGTGAGGATATAGTTATGCGTGAAAATTGGTATCAGATCAGGACGCACTATCACCGCAACAGGGCTGTACAGGACCGCTACAACTTTCGCCTGGCTAATCTATCACCGAGCTACATAAGCGAGTGCCTATCAAGCGTCTACGAAGTACAGAAGTGGAAAGCCAAGTGGAACGTTAATTTCGGCTTCGTACTCCGCAACATAACAACAAACGAGGAGTCATATTTCTATAGCAGCAATAACACCCGCTACTTCGACAGGCCAAAGTTTATAGGCAACCGCGAGCACTTCGGGAACTTTGTGGAAGAAATTAATAAAGGCGACATAATGGAATGGGCACGGCAGCAGCGACCTAATACGAAGTTCGTCGTACATCGAATAACTAATATGACCGTAATGATTAATAAACTAATTCCCCATGCATTAATAGGTACTTCTACGGAGCTACCAGACTACATAACACGAAATAAAAGTATTGTTGGGTTAGTTAAGGACGATTATGGGCGTATATATACGGACAATTTATGCTTCTTCCGATGCCTCGCCCTTCACGAAGATTTTAAAACCTCGGAACCTGCTAAATTTGAAAAACGTGTTAAAGAACTATTTAAAATATGGTGTGATAATAAACATGTAATTGAATTTGGTGGTATAAATACTACTGATGACTTATATGAACTCGAAGACTTATTTAAAATTAATATTGCTATATACGAATTAGACAATGAAAATGCGTACATAGATAGTACATTACATAATGCTATGCGAAAAGTCGTGGAACCAAATTTCGAGCCACACAATATACACAGCGATGATTTCGACAGCGACGACGAGTTAATGGCGGAGGGTGACGAAGAGGGTGAAGGCAGTTATAAAAAATGCGCGTTTATTGACGATATGGCGGAGGAAGACCACGATGAGTTAAGTGATGCTGATAATAGCCTACCGAGCAGAGACAATGCGGTTATACTTGAAAAAGGTGACACAGATGGTACCATACCCAATGTACCTAATACCCCAACAGCGACCCTTATACACAAATCCAGAGGGTTATACGGAGAAACGCTGAACTTAAATTTATTCGAGAACCATTTTTCATACATAAATAACTTAGAACGATATACAAAATCATGGAGGTGTGATAATTGTGACAAAGTTTGGGACAGAGTGGGCAATTTCAAGCGGCATGTGGAGGAATGTGGGGAACTGGGTACCAAATATATATACAAGGGGGGTGGTTTCGGGCTACCAAAAACTATTCACGATGAGTTAGGGGAAGAAGGATTCGATATATGCGACAGATTCTACCCATTCCGAGCTACCTTCGACTTTGAAGCCCGTTTCGAGGAGAATTCGCAGCTACAGAACCCGGAGCGGAAGTTGGTGTACACGAAGCGCCTTATTCCAGCTAGTGTTTCGGTGTGCAGCAATGTTCCCGAGTATACGAAACCGCGGTGCTTCATTGGTGAACCTGAAGATATAATACCAGAGATGGACGCATACTTGTGCGAAATTTCCGATGCAGGGTTCGATATTATGAGGGAAAAGTACGGCGACATATACAACGACCTTAAATCAAAATGTGCCGAAAACAAACAATATGAGAAGGAGTTAACGAAGCTAAAGAAAAATGGTGACACTAATGAAGGAGCACTGAAGAAGGCGAAAGGCAAGGCTTACGAAACCAGAAAGTGGACAATGTATCTACGTAAATTCGAGGCGTGGCTCAAGCAGCTTGTGGTCTTAGGATTTAATAGCGGTAAATTCGACCTAAACTTAATCAAGCAATATTACGTGCCACATCTAATTCGTCGCGGAGCTAAATTGAACAATGCCATAACCAAGAACAACTCGTTTATGAGCCTATCAACAGATTCGCTACTCTTCCTCGACATTAGCAACTACCTAGCCCCTGGAACAAGTTACGACAAGTTTCTACGGGCGTTTAACGTGGAGCAAGCTAAAGGTGTATGGCCCTACGAATGGTTCGAAAACCTAGAGCAACTAAATGACAACGATCTTCCGCCTAGAGCCGCGTTCTACAGTTCGTTACGTCAGAAGGAGCTTAGTGCCGAAGATTACGAATATGTTCAAAACGTGTGGAAAGAAGAAGGCTTCAAGTGAGTGAAAAACAGTTATAGTAGAGTTATGTATTATTTAGTATGATTTGGTAGACTAGCTATAGTAATTTAACAGAAGTTGTTTTTATTGCGACGGAACAGAAAACGACCGGGTGTTCAAGGATAGTTTCTGAAAGAACTGATGTGCTTACTGGAAATATGACGTTGATTAGATGGTGCAAATAGATGAAATGGTTATGAAATTATGTAAATTGCTGTGATAAAACTAGTTTATTATTAGAGTTTCAGATAATTTTGATGAAAGATGTTTGTTTAATAAGGTTGGGATTGCAATTTCAGGGCATTTTGTTGAAAGAAGCTTGTTTAATGTATTCTTTTAGTATGTTTGGTTATACTATGACCCTAAATAATGATTTAAATATTTTAGATGTATGCGGGATATGCTGGAGTGGTACAACAACCTGGACGTGGCGCCCTTCCTAGAAGCCGTTCAGAAAATGTTCGATTTCTTCCAAGCATGGGGTGTCGACATGTTCAAGGAGGCTATAAGTCTCCCAGGTGTTGCTATGAAGCGAATGTTTCAGCGACTACCAAATGGCGGATTGTTTACGCTATTCAACGAGAAGTGGAAAGACTTACATGGGTTAATTAAAGACAACATTGTTGGCGGGCCAGCTATTGTGTTCCATAGGTATCACGAAGTTGGAAAGACGACAATACGGGGCGGCAAGAACGTAGCTAAAATAGTGGGATACGACGCAAATGGACTATATCTATGGTCATTGTGCCAGGAGATGCCTACCGGAGTGTTTTCAGTATGGCGACCGGAGCTACGAGATCCAGGAGAGGAAGTTCCGACGCAGTCAGAGAGCCGAGAAGAATTCTACGAGGCAGTGTCACGGAACGCTAGGATAAAGATGAAACGGGTACAAGGCTACAGTCATGGCCTGAAGGAGCTAATGTACCTAGAATACCAACGCCGGGAACTGTGCACTAGATTAGGTGGAGACGACGTGGTAATTCAGCAGAGGTTTAACGGAGGGCAAAAGATGTTCCAAAACGGCATTACTAGGTACTACGTGGATGGCTATATACCAGCTGGCAGGTACGGTAACGCCAAAGCCATTGTCATAGAATACGACGGTTGTTACTGGCATGGTTGTTGCTGTGTGTCTACCAAAAAAAGGGACGAAGACTACTATAAGCGGCAGAAGGACACGGCAAGGAAACACGAGTATTTCGAGCAGCAAGTAGATTGTGAGTTCATATGGGACAAAGAATGTGCCTTCGACGACTACATAACCAACAACATCGATACTCCGGAGTGGAGCGAGTGGAAGCGGCTAAACGCCAACACATGTTTCGAGAGGGACATTATGACAACGAAGGAAATACTAGACGCCGTACGGAACGACAAGACCTTTGGTATAGCGGAAGTGGATATACAAGTGCCATATTGGAACGAAACCGCTAGGGACTTTTGGGAAGAAATGCCCCCGGTGTTTAAGAACGTGGAGATATCAATAGACGATATCGGGGAGCATATGCAAAGCTACGCCGAGCAACAGGGGATAATGAAGTCTCCCAGGCGGTCTCTGATTGGATCGTACCACGGCACAAAAATACTACTGGCTACGCCGTTACTAAAGTTCTACATGAAACACGGCCTCCATGTGACACGCGTGAACCAGTTCGTGGAATATCAACGAGTAGCAGCCTTCGAGCATCTTAGCGAGGAAGTGGCTAACGGTCGCCGAGCAGCTGACACCGATGAGTCCAAGAAAATACTTGGTGAAATGCTGAAGCTTTTCGGTAACAGTTGTTACGGCAGACTGGCGATGGACAAAACTCGATTCGAAGATGTCTCATTTAACACGGCTGCCGAGGCTCAAAGGATGATTCGTGACGGGCATTTTAAAAAGATGGAAGAAATAGACGACGGTATATTCCAAGTCCACATGAGCAAAAGAAAGGTAAGGATATTTATTATTTGGAATAGAAGTGTAATGAGAGTGGTTATTATATGTTTGTACGAGTGGCATATTGGAACGATGACTTTGATAGCTTTTGTGTAGGATATAGTATTGTTTGAGTATCTCAGAATATATTTGAAGTGCTTGTGTATGACTGGAAGATATGTTTATAGAGAAATATGTAAGAAAGATCCTAAGGATTTGAAGTTCTGGTATCATATTAGAGTGAGATTAAAAAGTATGGGCTAGTATAACTTGCGTAGTATGTACAGATTTCTTTATTTTAAATTACGTTTGTTGTGTCTCCAGTATTCTGTATGGTTTCTTTGGTGTTGTTTGTTACCAGAAATAGATATGTTTATACAGGTGATCGCGAAGGGTGAGTTGCATATTACAGTTAAATTAAAACGTTGTACCTAATATCAGTTGGCTCAACCAGGTTCTTTATAACCAGCTAAACCAATATAATCTAATATCAGTTGCATATTATGTTCAGATTTTTTTATTTTATGTTTGTTATGCTAACCAATTACTTATGGTGATGATTTATGTTTCAGGTGGCAATGGACCTCCCCAATATTATACCGTTCTTCGTCTACCAGTACGCGAAGCTTCGAATGCTGGAGCTATACGTGTTCCTTCGACGTCGGCTGGGCAAGGAAAACTTCCAGCTGATTCAGATGGACACGGACTCCTTCTATTTTGCAATAGCCGGCCAGGACCTAATATCAATGCTAATCGAAAGAGGACAAGAAGCTGAAATAGCAAAATTTTTTGCCACCGATAAGTATTCGGAGCGCACCCCAGGCCTATTTAAACTCGAGTGGAGCGGGGATGGGATGGTGGCTCTGAATTCGAAGACATACTATGGGTGGAAGGCGGATGGGGGAGTAAAGGTGTCAACGAAAGGACTATCAAAAGTGACTAACAATGTAAATAAAAGCATGTTTGTGGGGGTGTTAGAAACGAAAGAAAAGGAAGGTGGAACTAATTACGGATTCAGGATGAAAGGGACGGACTTGATGCAATACCAACAGCAGAGGGACAGTATAACATATTTTTATCCGAAGCGTATTGTTCTTAGTGATGGGGTTAGTACTAAACCTCTTATGATTTAAAAAAACGTGGATATTTTGAAAGTTTGAAAATAGGGTTCGGTACTAACTTGGTGACTATTTAATTATTGTTTTTATAGATTACTGTGTTGTAAAAGCATATTTTCGGACTAAGAAATGGGATGTTCTAAGGATTAATAATGTACAGACTTTGGGAATGAATTTTGTTGTACTAGATGTGGAGGGTTAATTAACTAAAGGAATTAGAAAAAATATAGTTGCTAAAACGATGGAGTTATAATTTGGATAACATTAAAAATATAGAGAACTACAGCTTACAGGAATTAGCAGTGAAGGGGAGTAAATATTTTAAATAATTTTTTAGAAAATCGTTTACTGAGAAGGCCAAGGATTGGGTTGTTTGTTTTGGTGTAATTATTATCAATTGCTTTATTTTAATGCGGTGGTTATGTAAATAAAAGTATAACAGATGTGCTGTATTTGATATGAGTTGATAGGCCTGGAATATAGAAATACTGAGTTAATGTATTGAAATTATGCAAAATTAGATTTGGAATGACTTACTATTCAGACATGGTTTGACAAAAATATTTCAGAAAAGTGGAAAATTGTGGAATATTAAGCACACGAACCGCAGCTGGGTATATCGAGAATTGACAGGACGTTCACTGTAACATCTCGGGTGCTTAGTATCCCGCAATTACTTATTGATGAGTTATGTTTAGTATATATACTGTTAACAGAATTGAAGTATTATGTTTACCAGGTCTGTAAATAAGCATGTGCTGTGTAAAAATTCGTCAAGGTCAAATCCTCGATGCTGTAAACATACAACACGCACCTCACGCTTCAATGCACACACTAATTAACGCATACACAGTACACTTCGATGCAAACACTAATTACCACACACGCAGCACGCAGTTTCAAGGTCAAATCCAGCTCCACCGCTCCACCAACCGCGAAACTGAGGACCAACTGCTCCCCCTATATATATGTTTTTAACAACCCCCTACTCGGCAGCAAAGAGCAGAAAAAAACACAAAGAAAACCCCAACAAAACAAAAACCAAAAAAAAAAAAAAAAAAAAAGAAAAAAAAAAGAAAAAAAAAACACACACCCTCCTTACATTTTGTGGTATACGAGTGGATGAAAATTCTTATTCTGACCACAATATTGCGAAATATAACTGTTGTTATAATTCAACAGAAACTGAATTTCGTTCAAGTTATGTCTGACATCGGACAGGAATGTGCATAAATCCTCATTATTAAAATGTTATACAAGAGTAAACTTAAGATGCACCCCCAACCATCCTCCTTAGACACCATATACAAATAGTTGTTAGCGAACAAAATTCGGATTTCAATAGCCGTATCCAATTTCGACATAACGCCATTAGCGAATGCAATTCGGTCATTGTACTTTAATATCAATGTGTTCGCGAACATTTTCAAATTATAATATATGGAATATAAAACGGACTAATTTCTGTTCTTTAACGCAGAAATGAAATTTGTGTTCCGTGAACAACTGAATGGCAATCGCTTTTGAGCTTAAGTTGACTCATGCATTACAAAGCGTCTGTTTTGGATTATCAAACAATATTTAAAGCTATAGTGTTTTGTTACTTGAATGCCTGTGTCAGTGTTACTTTTATGCAGTAATATTCATTATTCGAGGTATAAGCAGCGATTATTATTTTTGTTTAATGCCGCTCAAGCTAAAGATTGGGTCGACCGAGAATCGAAGACCGGGCCCTCCGCATGCGCAGAAGAAATATTAACCACTGCACCATGGACCCGTTTGAAGCGGTAGGGGTAATTCAGGATGTTATGCTAACAAACGAATTATAACGTTTCACTGGTAGTTATTATCTTGTGTTATCACTGATATGTTAATTTCCACATGGAAAATGTTTGTAAATCGTTTAAAATCTATAATATAAATTAGTTTACTTTTCTTATCGAAACATGCAATATGTTAATCATACATGTCGGCGGTCGGTCATGCTAGGGGGGTACAGGCCCCCCACGGGGGGGTCGCGGCTAACCCAGGGGGTAACTCCCCCTGGCCGGCCAAATTTTCCTAGGGGGGTTAGTCGTGAGGACCTTTTTGTTTGGTCCTCGAAGCCACATTTTTCGCGTATGAGTGCAGTTGTACTGCCGTACCTGCACTTTTAGCAACAAGCAGGGGCAATTTGCGCAAGGTTTTGCACTAAGGTCCTACTTCGAAACTCGTCGAGGAGCCGCCAAGCCCCCCTCCTTCGGGGGGGGGTGCTGCGCACCCCAACCCCAAAGGGGCTTACCTCTCTTGCTTTTCGGTCTCGGGGGGGGGGGTCAGGACCTCAGGCGGGTTACCCCCTGCCGGCATGTATGATGTTAATCGATCAACTTCTCAAGTGAATGTGAAGTTAAAGTGTCTTCCGGTTTATATATCATTGACATTCGGAATTGTTGGGTAACTACCTGTCGAAATCACACGCTGTAGTGTTATTGTACAATGCCTACCCAAAAGCACCCCCTGTTCGCCGGAACCCTTGACCTCGCTAAAAACAGACCTTGGATACCTGAGGTTAAAGTACAATAGCCACACATTGTTTTAAGAAATGTAGTCTCAGCTTTTCTAACCTCTTACGTTTGCTCTTAACGGACTTTTTTACATTTTCACCATGTTTTATATGCGATAAGCGTGGATGTTTAATTATAATCAAAATTTTGCTGTTTGGAATACTTATAACATGGGTCAGATATCCACGCTTTTCTTTGCCAACGTGCATTATGGTTGCCTGAATGATACCGCCGTTGTAAATGTAGGGTAGATTATGAGTTTTTTCTGGCTATATTTAAATATGGTTGGAAAAACTATATACCTTATCAGAAGTAACATAGTTGTTATATAACGTAGACATATCTTTAATTATTGAATTCGAGTGGAACGAGAATTTTCAATTTAGGCTCTGGCGGGGGGGGGGGTTTAGGAGGTCCTGTCTGTGTGTGTCTGTCTGTGTGTCGCACCTGGATCTCGATAACGGTTGGGCGGATTTTGATGCACGATAGCTCATTCGAACCGCAATGGTCGATTTAGGCGTAGTGACGGAGCTCAATTTTTGAATTTTTTGCAGTGAGAAAAGTTATGGGGCAAAATTACGTCATTTTGGCCCATTTGTCGGGCACCCCCTCCAGTTTTTGCGGCTTTTCTCAATAAATACACGAGGTATCCGCAAATTAATAGCCCTATTCCATGTAGCTTTAACAGAGCTTTCCAATGATATATAACAAGTTTTTTTAACTACTTCCCAATCTGGAGTCTATAAGCTTATAGTTGGCGCCAAATTTCATATTTGGTGAAAAGCGTGGGAAATGCACCGAAATGTGTGTTTTTTGTTGCTTTTAGTGTCTTATATGGGGTTTTCTGGGCACATAAACTCATTGCAAGTGTTAAAAATATTGTTGGGCAAATATTTTTTACATTTCTGGCTCATACTTGGCATAAAAAATGACGTTTTCGAAATTTTTGGTGACAAGTCGTGGGAAAAGCACCTGAATGTGTGTTTATTGTTGGTTTTAGTGTCGGATATGGGGTTTTCTGGGCCGACAAGCTCATTGCGTGTGTCAAGAATATCGTGTGGCAAATATTTTTCACACTTCTGCTTCGGGGGATTGTTCTCACCACTCGAATTCTGGCTCGCAAGCGAGCTTCACTAGTTTTACTTAAAACATTTTTGCCTATTTCAAGTTTTAAGTGGTATTTTAAATATACTTTAAATAAGTTTTAGTGGAAATATAGTGTGTATATATGCGAGCAGCTCGTTTATTCTGTAGACGGTGGGATTATAAAAATGTGCAATTCGCCCGTAGAAATTTTACTGACCGTAGGTGATTATATTTTATCTGAATCTTATTAGTATTGTCATTTTTAGGCATCTTGTCCGTATGATTTCGCCTAAAATCTATCGAAATTATGAATTAAATCTCTGAGCTATAAAGCTTCAAATAATTTTTGCGAAGTCTTCTACACTTTAGCAGCAGTTTAATGTTAAATTTCTCTATTTTTATATATTAAGGTCCAAAACGCTGAGTTTACACAAGTAGTACTGAATACGGTTAACTAGTGCTGATTTAAAAAATAAATACACATATATCAATCCATGCATTCATATATTAACCTAAAAGTTTCTATCCTTAGGTTCTTAAACTTAGGCCTTTCGGAATAAAAATTGCACATAAACTTTCCTTAAAACTCTTTAATTTCCTACTTTAATAAATTGGGTACACCCCTTCGGCATAGAATCTGGGTCAGCCGTAATCGCTTTACTTATGCTTCCCAGGGCCAGATAATTCAGGAGCGGAACAACCATGCCTGTTCATTCCTCCACCCGAGACGAGACAAAACCATTTTCCATACCGGTTAGGGTTGGTCCATCCACTCTCTTTCGCCCTCGCAACTCTTAAACCACCCTGGAATTAATGTTTTCAATTTCTAAAGCTCTGATGGTGTCCCATATACTTACAGGCGCCCATCGCTTTCAATTTTATTCCTGTTATTATCATTGCTGAGGATTTAGCCCGACCATTGCTTTTTTCTGTTTATCGATCATAAACAGCTCTACCGAGTTCATTGACTCATATTCTTTAATATTACGTCGTAAAATTTTATGTTTAGTTTTAACCGATGAAATGTTATCGAGTTTCCACTTCCGCGTTTGCGTATTGACTAAACCTTTGAGTAAGTTGGGTAACGTTTCAGACACTAAGATCACTCATCAGCTTTATGCTATAGACCCGTCTCTCGTATGCCTGCCCTAAGTGGTAGCCTTGACTTAGGGACAGCCAGGTCTACTGACTATCTAGTAACTTACTCGTCTTGGGTTAAGAGAAAAATGTGTTGTATGTACCAGGTTCTGGTCGGAAAGCTATGGACGATGTGGTTTTTTCCGATTTCCGTTATCTTCTAATACCCGTTGTGGGAGCATGCGTACCTTAAGATTGCTATATTGCCGAAAGCGGCGGCATTACCACTTTACCTAGGGCGAAGCAAGGTTAACGGCCCTTGTTTCCTTGTGACGACGCCACGCCTACGGGTACTGGTGGCGCTCGTACTTTGAACAAATTTTGCATTTGACGGACTGGACACATTGATTGCAACAGCCATGCCTAATTCAGAACCCAGGATTCTTTATCGTTGCTATTGTCGCTGACCTAAGCTGTTACCCTTAAGGGGTAACCGACTCCACTTGAAACTATTTCAGGGCGGAACGACTGTGGTTACAACTGTTCAGGCAAAACTGATTCGCAACTTATAAACTTATAGGGTCGAAAATTTATACTAAATTTATAAAATTTCTAAGTATAAACCTGGTAACTAAATTTTCAAAAATGTTAATTTATTTATACTTTAAAATTTTTCAGCTATTTTGCTATAGACAAGCCTGGTGATTGTCTAGTCTACTTGCCTTGCCAGTACACTCGTAGCAAGTCTTGCTATTGTTTTGGTAAATCTTTGTCGTTATATCATAACGCAGATTCGTTGATTCGTTGACGAAATTACGCTACGTTATTAATTGTTAAGATTAAGAGAGTAGTTGTGAACTTATTTCAGGAAATCGTTTTGAGAAAGAGAGCTTTGGGCTTCATTGTCAAACCCTTTACGAAATATGCCTGGAAAATACATCAAGTGGCTTCGTGGACGTATAGTCTTGGAAAAACATGGTTTTCTCACCAAGCTTGAATATTTTGGAGACTAATTCACAGTACGGCGTTAAGTAAATGGTAGTGAAATATGCCCCAACGCTATGCATTTATATATAAATTCAGCAATGCACATCATATTCACTTACTGTGTATTGAGGTTATTTTATATTGCTTTTTTATACCATAACTTTACCTTATAACTTTGCTTTATAAATTATCATAGGTTTTTGGCTATCAATGCTATGGCTGTCATCATGACACTACGTTTGGTACCTTAAACCCAAACCATTACCATAAAACGCTACGTTTACGCAAACATGTAAATCGAAACTCCTAAAGCTCGTCAGGTGCTGCTCACATAACCTAAAGCTTAGCTTATTTAACATCAAATCTAAAACCCCATAGTATTTTAAATTTATTTTACACTGCTACTCAATATTTTAAAATTCGCTCAAAAGTTATAAAATTTCATTGGCCTATAACTATTTTGCCTCTGCCCGAGGGACAACCACGTGTATCATAAAAACTCGGGTACCCTTGTGAAAAGGTAACATGATCCCTGGTAGACCGGTACATCTAGTGGTGACACCCATCCCGTTTTTACTCCACGGACACACAACGAATTTCTATTATCGAACTCGAACTTATATCTTATTGTTCCAACATTAATTTTACGGTAATCTTTCCCCATCCTCACCAACACCAGGTAAACTTTTGATCTGAATGGTAGCCGAAACTGTCACAAGTATAACCTTTGTAAATAATATGTTAATTAGTTTATTGCAAGAGTGCATTAGGGAAGAGTATGACACTTCCCTGCACTCACATGTTAGCCCGTGTTTGATAATACGGGCGTTTTCGGCCTGACTCCTCCCAAGTTTCTTGGGGGGGGGAGGTAGCTGGGACCCCCTTCGCAGTTTTTTTGGGGGATAGGTCGGACCCCCAATTTCTGGGGGTCGGTTTATAGGCAGCTGCTTATAAACCGACTCTTCTAAAATTTGGGGGCCCAACGTACCGTCCCCCCCCCCAAAAAATTGGGGGAGTCCGAGCTACCCCCTTCCAGAAGCTGGGTAGGGGGGTGGGGGTTCGGGGCATCTCGACCTTACACAAAAACTGGGGGGTCAGGCCGAAAAACGCACGTATCATAAAACACGGGCCAACATGTGAGTGCATGGAAGTGTCATACTCTTACCTAATGCACTCTTGGATATTGTAACCACAAAGCTGATGAAATTTTGGATTAAACTTGTTACGCTCAGCTCGGCTTGATATTAAGTATGCTTCTTACCTTTATAATACATAATGTACAATCTCTAGTTTAAAATCCAGATTATTTTAATCACTTTGATAAACTTTAATTTCAACGCCAGTTCGTAAATATTCAAAAGCTAATTCAGTTTTAAAATCAATTACCCCAAAAAATATTGAACTTTTTACAAGAAATTAAAGACACGGATTGATATTCATAAATTTGAAATGGTATAAAATATAAGAATAAATATGTAAATTAAGGTATAAAATCGACGGCAAAAACTTTACATACGAATCAGTACTGAAATTTAACAACCTGAAATTTGTTATTTTGAAATTGAGCTGAAAAAATTGGATCTCAAATTTTAGACATATATAGTCAATTTTAACAGTTAAAGTTTAGTGTATAAATTCTCTAAAATGTGACATTATAAAACTCAACAACGTCATGTCATGTAACGCCGAACATCGCATCATATAGCAAAAGTTGCTATTTTCTAAAAAAGTTTTTTCTATATTGTTGATGACGTCCCACCCAGACCACCCGTTTGATATAACTGACCACACAACATTGACACTCGAAAGAGCCACACAAGTTTTTGAACGAATGAATATTCTTTCATATTAACTATTACTGACAGTGTGACCATGAGAAGCTTAAGATTTTCCTTCTTTGCAGGGTTTTCCTCTCTCGGCTTCCCGATTTTCTGAAGCCCAAATATCGAGTTTGTCGCAAAATTGCCTCGTCAAACTGTTTATAGCGATATTTCGGCTGATTGAAATACAAAATCTTTTTCGGTAGATGTAATGCTTTTGGCGAAGAATGATTTTGATTTTGAATTGTTGTTATTATAAGTAGGTGATACCAACTAACTGTAAGTAGTCTTTTGTAAAATAAAAGCCATATGGTTTTATAAACGCATCTGCGGTGATTTACACATCAGCTGGGATCAGAAAATATCACAATCCAGTCGATGAAAAGTGATCCAGTCGATTTTGCTGTAACGTCTGCTACTCCTCAAAACTTCTTCCGCAATTGAATTTGTCGCCGATCGTATTGCAAGAACATTACATTGGACGATCCAGTCAACAACGAACAACAAATTCGCGTATACAACCAATAACGGAAACAGCACATCGTGTGCTTGCCTATTATTTTGGATAATTTGCAACAATGGCTTCATTAATATCTTGGTAGCGATAGTACGGAGAAACGGCGGTTTATATTTTGCTCTTAAAGCATTTAGCCTTTGGAAGATCACAGCTGCCAGGTCGATCAACAACTGGAACAGTAAGCCAAAGATTGGAAATCCAGTGTGATATACATTGTTTTCGTATATGCAAGTCTGAACGAATCCATGGCAAAAGTCACTCTGACATTACAAAAGCTGAAAAAAAGAAATATCGGTTGTCTTTTTTCTGTTATCAAATTACAAGCTGCATAAACATTGTAGGTGTTCATCATCCAACAGCATTAATGCACCGTTTACGGTATAAAGGACCTCCCATGCCTAAAGTTTTGTCCACCCTCAATGTCTCTGCCTCCATCAAATATATGGTGTCTTTGACACCATGGTGTTTGTGATTGTATTTTCATATAGTATACATAGGTAGTGTAGTGTCGATAATAGTATGGTGTAGACCACACCATAAAATTTATATGGTGTTAGCAACGCCATGTTTTTATTTGCGCGCCTTATATAATGTGTTTGTGGATGGTGTCCTTGACACCGTCAGTAATGAACAATAGATAAATTTAGCCACTATAATTAAGTTGATGGTGTCTGGTACACCATGTGTTGCATTCTATAGTGTAGGTATATACCGTATATCAATGGATGGTGTGGTCTAGACCATTGGGGGACAAAACATTCACATGGGTGGTCATTTATAACGTAAACGCCGCATAAGGTTGCCATTAATAATGGCTGAAATAAGACCCAATCCCGGACCAACCGCCTCAGGAGATCCGCTACCAGCAAACATTAGATTACGTATTTGAAAATTAATACGTGATTGCAAGGCACTTCGCATGTCGTCTAGAATCTTATTGCAATTACAGCGGATATGCCAAGGTCACGACGAGTTGTTGTGTTCGAAGTTCATTTAGATTTTGCCGGTGTTATATCATCCGAATTTTCTCAATTGGTGTAACCTAGTGGTTGCAGAATTGGCCGCTATTGTGAACAGAAGATTTGGTGTAGTAGTCTGCGATTTGGGGCACTGGAAGTCTGACGTAAGCCAATATGTTGAGACAAAAATGGTTGAACAAAACTTACAAAGGCCTGTCAAAACACAAATATGACTTCAGTCACGAAGTAAGTTACATCATGGGATAGTGAACCAACAACCCGTAAAAGCAACAACTAGTGTTGCAGTTGCTAAACAGACTGAAGTAACGTTGCCAGTTTTATGTTGTAATGTTTCTAGCACTAAAGTGACGTCTAAAATATTACAGGCATAACTGTTAAGCCTAAGCTGTCTCAGCATTAAAAAGCTAACTTTCATACCGCAAATTCCCCTACCTCGATTTTTTTCCGACAACGCACAGTCGAGACTCTGAATGTGTGAAAAACACTCAGTCACAAATAAAACCTGTCTTACGGAGAAGTCACAAGAGAAAATATTGCTGTCGTTTCCAGAGTGAAAAACTCAACAATTTGCGTTACAAATTGCAATAATTCCAATAGAGGCAGAAAATTGCTTAAGAAAAGTAGCAAATATCATTATAACATGAAAGTGTGCGCAACTAGGTATTTTTGGGTGATAAAATTTCGGCGTTTCCGTATACTCCACAATTTTAAACTGAAACATAAATGACCGTATACACGGTTGAAACTGTAAAGGCGTGTTCACACGCTCAAACATTTTGCTCAAATTTTGATCGAAATTTGAGCTCAAATTTTGATCAAATTTCGATCAAAATTTGAAAGCAACTTTTTTTGCATTTTTTGCAAGTTTGAATGTGTGAACACAGTTCAAACATTTCATGAATGTTAATGTAGCCAATCATGGACGAGATGTATTTACCTGAAAAAATTTGAGCTCAAATTTTGATCTCTAATTTTGAAATATCGCAATTTTCATTTAAAAATCACTGTCAAAGTTTGATCAAAATTTGATCAAATTTGAGCTCAAATTTTGAGCTCAAAATTTGAGCAAAAAGTTTGAGCGTGTGAACACGCCTTGATTAGAGAAGTAAACACATTATAGGACATCGACAGGTCAATTTCTGAAAACTTTTAAAGCCCAATTGCAACCGTGATTTCGTCCTGCCGTCCAGAGTAAGCGTATTATTGTTACTGCCGCTGAATAGTTCCCAATGGCGCAGCGAAACTGGCACTGAAGACAGTACAAGCAGTTGTTACAAATTCTTCGCAGTCCACTGCTACTGATCAAAACATTACCTCTAACGCCGCCCGAAATGCGACATTATCTGAATTTTTTGAAATGGGTAACATGGTTTGGTTCGCTTATATTGAACCACTGCTTAACTGTTTGCCAGACCTTGTGAAACGAAAAACCTTTAACGAGTGCTACCAACACATGTGTTAATCGATAGTGGAGCAAAAGCTGCAGACAGTTTTGAAGCAATTAAAAATTGTGTTCTAAAAATTTTATAGTAACAGTGATGCAAACCAGCTACGCAAACTTCTTAAGAAACAGAGTTCGAAGATCGTAAGCCCTCTGTCACTCTGAGACCACCTCAGCGTCTCGCCCCGGACCATTACAAATTAGTGAAGCTTAGATTCATGCAAATAATTCCAAAGCCTGAACGTATTGTGCTAACGTCGATCTCTGGACAGCCTGTGAAGCAATTAGCAGAAAACGTGGATAAAATGTTGAAATAACTTCCACAAACTTTAACTGTTAGCTCAGTCAGCAGTCAATTCACGGCTCTATAGCAAATGATTGAACAGCTCGTATAAAGCCAAAGACAGGCCAACGAGCAGTTGATCCGTCAAATCAAGCAAATAATTCAATTAAATCAAACTGCGAATGAACTAAAACTTTTCAAGAAATTGTTAACAAATGGTTTCTAATTTCGGTCGCAACAGGCGATCTAAGCAACGTCAACGAAGACAAAACTTTAGATTCCAGTCAGGTTAGCCCTCTCAATCCCATATAGCACCATACAATCCAAACGGAAGCTGATGTTATTACCATTTCGTTCACAAGGCAAAAACCCAAAAATGCACACAGCCCTGTAATTGGAAACACGTTTCTAGAAATAGCATATCTAAGCCGGAAAAATCCCGGTATCCGCCGAAAACGCGATCTCCGAAAGGGTTCAATACAATAATTGAGGCCACATCAAAAGTAGGAAATTTTTGAGTGGCAGGGTCTAAATTTTTCTACCTCGTAGTATGGCATCAAACCATAAATGGTGACAAAACATTTTATGCAGCATACTGGTACTCCAGTGGGTACATACGGAAACGCAAAATTACTTCCTATATCAAATACTTGAAAAAATATTCTACGTGGGAATGCACTGTCGCTGATGTAACACAACCGATCCTCGGCTACGATTTTTAACGAAGTTAGTTTGTCACTAGACTGCTCAAAGCATAGATTAGTTGATGTCGCAAACATAACAGAAATGGAAAATATTATAGCACATGATCAGCCACAAAAAACAGTAACTGTACCTGATATGATTGTTGTTTAAAGCATCGATGATCATTCATCCACGGAAAATGAATCTTGTTGTCAAAGAATTAAAAACCAAATACGCAAATTTATTTGGTAAATTAATCGTTGATAAAAAGGTTCGCATGTATTTTAGAATCATATTGCAGGAAGGGTGCACTAGTTTTATTACGTCTACGCCCCCCTTTTTGACGAAATATTACAAAATCGCAACATATGCGTTTACTAAACTATAAGATCAAGGAATTGTGTACCGCCGCGAGTCTCCATGGGCTTCACCTCTACATATGGCACCAAAAAATGACATTAAAAAGACTTGGAACCCGTACAGTGACTACCGTCAATTAAACATAATGAGTGTTGCCAGATCGATGCCAAACATCGCTTACCTCACAAACCATTTACATGGATGCACTGTTTTTAGCACACTAGACCTTGTTTCGGCTCATCGCCAAATCCTGATAGTACTAAAAGATCAGCCTAAAAACTGTAACAACACCGTTCGGCCTTTTTATGTATCGTCGAATGCCGTTTGGATTACTCAACACCGCGAAAATATTCCAAAGGTTAATCGACATAGTATTGCAAGATTGCTAAGGCTTATATAGACAAAATTCTTGTCGCTAGAAAAATAAATCTGAACACCGTTAACACTTAGACGCGATTTTTCAACGATAACAAAATTTTGACATTACGTCTAAAAGCAGAAAAGTGTAATATTTCTGCCAAATTACTGTTTTCCAACTACAAAAAATAGTTCTAGGCCTGAAAAGGTTTCTCATAATGACCTGACCAGTTTTAACCACCGGTTTGTAAAATATTTCTCACAAATAGTTACAGACGTCATCAAGAATTCAAAAATCAATTCAAAATTCCTATTGTATGGAATGTAAACGCAGAAAGCGTGTTTAATGTTCCAAAAGAAGCCGTTCAGCAATGCATCGCATAAGCTTACCCAGATTCAACACCTTTATTGGAGCTCACTGCTGCCGCCTCAAGCACAGCTGCTGGAGCAGTCTCAAATCAGGTAAGCAACTGGCGACCGCAAGCCTCTAGCGCTTTTTTTCAAGAAAATACAATCCAAATGAGACAAAGAAGACAGTTTTTGAGCGTGTACTTCTTGCAATTTTTATCTTTTTGAAGCATTTCAGCTGGATTAAATTTCAAAATAAAAACAGATCTTAAAACCAATGGTTTATACATTTAATATGAAACGCCAACATCGCAGCATGTGTGCTGGCTATCTTATATTCCAGAATTCAACTGTAACATTGAACATGTCTCAGGAGCCAAAAATTTAGTGGCAGACGCTCCATATCGCTCAATTTCTGGTGTAACTGGACACCACCTTGGTCGAGTCCTAGACTAACGATCAAGCATTTCAAAAAATTTTCAAAACAACAAATCTACCCCAGAAAACTTGCAATTTAAGAGACAACTAAATTGTATGCGATGACTCCACAAACACACTATACAGAAAGATATTTTTTAAGCAAATTCGTAATCTGGGCTATCCATCGCCGAAACTATTAACACTGCGTCTTGTCGCCCAAAGGAATAAATGGCCAGGAATGAACAAAGACGTCGAAGCTTGGGCAAAACATTCTGAAGCGTGCCATGCTTCAAAATCAACATGTCACACAAAGGCGTCAGTAGGTCAAATTCCGAACATTCAACAGACACTTTCGAACGTACCACAAAGAGCTTCACCGAGAACGTCGGAAAGCTGAAGAGTGTTCAGTGGGCATTGAGAGCCATGAAACTATTAGAAAAATAGTGAGTGTATAGGGATGAAACCCATCGTGGCAACGAGCGTTCTAGCAGTGTGAATTTTAATTTCAAGATAAATTGAACCTTATTCACTTAATTAAACATCAATAAAAAATATTTAAAAATGCCAAATCTCTTTAAAATTATTAGAAGCTCCGCTTGTTGCCGTGGGAGGTAATGTAGCGATATTTCACCTGATTGAAACACAAAATGATTTCGGTAGATAAAATCCGTTGGTGAAGCACGATTTTGATTTTGTTGTTGTTCTTATCAGTAGCTGATAACTAACAGTGAGTAGTATTTTGTAAAACAAAAGCTATATTGTTTTATAAAACGCGTCTGTAGCGATTTATCAAATAATTCATTTACACAGCACTTGGGTTTAACAAACATTACACTGTTCATTATAGGTAAGCTCTTTGAAAGAAAGAAATTTACGTTCGCGCAAGTTTGTCCGTTTCCCACGTTAGTCCGGGGTCACTGAGCTGTGAATATCGATGGCATAAGTGTGATCGTGTCGGTCTATTGTCAAGTGAGTTCACGATCGTAACAGCTACGAACGCGCACAAATTATGATTTACCTCATGTACGCAAAGACAATCACACACGTAGGTGTTGTTCACTGCGACTATTCTGCCATTCAGCTTCGCATTCTCCTGACCGCGTATAAGTGCAAACGTGATTACCAATCATGTTTTTTTCGCATACTTATATACACACATTAACTGACGATTCAGCAAGTCGACTGATGAACGCGGATAATGGCAATGAACGAACGGAATTTTCGTATGCACAACTTTCTCTGTTTCGCACGTTTCAGTTTGTGATTTGGCAAAAGCACAACCATGATTTACACTGCTGAAGCGGGCACTAGCATTGCAAAGGTATCGTATGAATAGCTGAGGATTATGTCTGATTTTTAAATATAGTCTAATTTTTTTTCAAAATGTACATGTCGTTTAGTTAAATTAATAAACTATCATTTTTTGATTCATTAAAAAATAGAAATATTGATGCACCGATTTTACATAAAACTAATAATACATTTTACTCAAGTTCAGCAAAATGTTGTATATTAGACGCTTATGTCAATAAATTTCTCTTGCAGCAATCAATTGAACGACATCAAATCACATCCCAATTTCTCATCGCAAAATTTTGCCGCACTCAATCGCACTTCACTTGAAAATTTTTAAGCAGAATTTGTCATTTTTTTAAGAAATTTGAATATCGCTGTGAAATATTTTTATTTAATTTTTGAATTTGTATGTATGAACTTTTATACTTATGTACGTCGATATATAGTATAGTTCATATCTATATATATATATATATATATATATATATATATATATATATATAAAGTTTATGTATATACAAGAACTATATATGTAAGAACACTGGGTATATATCGACAATTATTATTGCATTAATACTTCTATATGTGTATACAAACGCTACAACATAAACATTTGCATGTTTTGATACCATTAATTGTATTGTTTTGTGTAAATATACGTTCAGACATATTCCACAGAATATTTACCTTGAATTATGGACGTTCTCATTTTCTGACTGTCTATACTTTGCATCCACAGTTCGTCTTTTTACTTATTGCCGAAAATATAAGTGCAAAAAATTGCAATATAAAGAACAACAGGCTCAAAACATCTGTATAACAGTTAGTAACACAAGAAATTTTTTATAATTTTTATTTCTGAAACATAACTACCGAAATTTGTAGTTCTATAAACGATTTTTTATCGAAACAGAAACATATAAATAACTACAATAAAGCGAGGATGATGCTACTGCTTAGTTTAGTACAACTCCGCACCGGTGAAAATATGTTTATGGTGATTAAAATATAAGTTGTTCTTACATTAAATTTTGTTTAGCTAGAATTCGAGATGTGGAAGCGAGAAATTCATTCTTATGAACACAAAGTATTTGAGCAAACCTAAATGAACTAGAAAAGAATGAAGATGTTTTTGTTTAATGTTTGGCTTACAGTGTAATATAATTAGCCTATCAACTAGACAAACATCCACGTCAAGCGGGTTCATTTCTACCCAGGCTGTAAGCAAACCATTGCCCAAGTTTCAGTCTCTGTATGATGATAGTAACACCAGATACATAACCCGTCGTTACGCTGACTGTCGTGTCACCTGCCAGTTTATGTTTGATTAATAAACTTTGATTTAATTAGATTGGCTATTTAAAAAACTTAACTGAATTTTAGTTGAATTCTGTAACAACAAAAAATTTCACAATTTCTCGTCTGACATAAATGAGCGATTTTACGGCCATGCTGTAGAGCGTCGCGGTTTTGTTATAATTTTTATTAGTTTTGTTAACTTTTGTTACAATATCGTGAATGATTTTCAATTCTTTTCATTTCATTTCATGCCTATCACTTTTATCACCCGACGCGCACAATTGAACAATAATATTTCGAATGAAGAATAATGAAGAATTTATTTTACAGCAACAACAACAAGCAACAGGCAGTTACAGTTTCCTTCAAGTAAACAAAAAATTGTCGTGTACAGAAGACGTTCACGTTCACGTTATGGACAAAGAAATATAAAAGCATTCGATTCACATCTGCAAAAAATAGCAAAATCTGTTCGTGAATTTCACAATTTCAGTAATGTATAATTGTTAAGTATATAACAGTGGTTGTTACTCTTTTTTGTCAAATTACTCAAATCAACAACCCACGTCGGCAAAAATTATAGCCTCTAAAACGAGATAATCTTACTAATATATTTTACTTAATATTTACAATTAAACTATTTACTATTTTATTACTTAAAACTACAATTATATTTACAATTGAAATTTGTTGAAATTGTTTTTTGACCATGCTTCTTAAATCTGAATATATATTATGGATAGTTTGTAATTAGCTACTGTCATCTAAATATACCACATCGGAAAATTTATAGTATATTTATATTCGGTAAATTTAAAATTTATTCTAATTTTGACCTCAGGGCTGTTATCAACTTAAAGAAAGTAACTCACAAGACTGTACTTCACTTGAAATCGCGGAAAAATTGAAATTGTAGTATTGAAATGGTGTGTAAAATGAAATTTTAAATAGTCTCGATAAAATGTTCAATTTTAACGACCCAGAAAGAAATGTGTAGTTTAAATAATTTCCTAACGAGCGTAAAAGGTGATAAATTTTAAGGAAAACGAATAAAATTTAAGAGATACCAAAGTTTCTTTGATAAATTTAGCTCATACCAAGCTTCGAATAGTTTACAATTGAGTGCATAAGACATCGTTATATTTTTATTTTCTGAAACTATATGTTACAGGTTTTATTTTCCTTATCTTAATTTTTAGTTTAAAGCATTATGATTCGAATAATTTGAAATAGTATTCTACACTTATTAAAACAAAACAACCCAGATGTCCACCGACTGTAAAATTAGCTTATGAACTTATACTAAATCAATTAGTTATGTGACTTGTTTATATGGCGGTGCTATTGTTTTCAACTTTTGTAATACTGCCCATTATAAGCATATGTTTCGTTTCATATGAATTCTGCTGTGATGAAACGAAGAGTTTTATAAATTGCATTGCTGCATCCCGCTAGTTAATCTGCGGCATGTGGTGAACGCCTCGAATTCCCGAGCGATAACTAGCTGCCGTGTTCCACTTCCACAAACTTGGTAAATTAGATATTATACGATAAAATGACACAAAAGTTTTGCAAATTGGCTTCTGGCAACAAGAATCTATCCGTGATCTCTTCTCTACTCTACTAGAAGCAAAATCGTGGTATTACTATTGATCAGTGGGATACATCGTTTAAGGCAAAATGATTCCCGGGGTCATTATAAACCGGGCAATCTAACAATGTTTGGCTTTATTTGTCGATTCAAAGATTTTCTCTTATTCTTTCATTCGCTTTTGCTAAAGCAGTCGACAGTAATTATTTGTACCGCAGCGTTGTCCTAGCCCTGTATGATGCGGTGACGTAAGGGAAGTACGCCAAATACGGACAGGCGCCTAATATGGACAACTTTCGCATTCAGCCTTACGGAACTAGTTAGGAAATTCATCTTTTTGCGCGACTTTTTAATATAACGTAGCTGGAAATTTTTTGTGCCCATAGCGCAATTTCTGCGTAGCTAAGTTTTGTTTTCGTTAAGTTATAGACATTTTACTAATTGCATTCTGATGTCGCTTTTTAAAAACATAGATTCGTAAGTGTGAGGTTCATTTTTTTTTGGTTTAGGGAATTTTAATTCCCAGTGGCCGTCTATAGGGAAACTATAGCTTATTCGAAAGCTTGTAAACCAATCTTTTAATAGTGTAAACAAAACATAGTATTACCGATGAAGTTATTGAGTTATTTCACAAAATTTAAATTTTTCCAAAAATTTCGTAGGGATTCCTGATATGAACACCAGTTGTATTTGTGGATTCCTATTATAGACATAGGATTCCTAATACGCACACTATCTACAAGTTGCAGGGCAAGGACATTTGTGTATATTAATTCTCCTAAACATTAGCTTACAGTGTCGTCGTGCTGGCACTAACCACTGCAGTTTTTGTGCAACGCATAAAGGATATTATAAAACAGGATGAATTGATGTTTGCGGTGACATAGGGTAAAACCCAACGGATATTATAACTACTCTTGACTTGACTTTTGGTGTAACGATAGTAACAGGACGTTATTAGCATATATCATTATGACGATTTCTAATGCCTATCGTGTTAACATAGTCTTTTACTTTCAGGAGAAAAAGGGAGATTTGCTAAAACGATGAATTAACCCTCCGATCCCTGCGCTTTTCGGTTTACCTCGAATCTCTTGACAGGGTCCACTGTACCCCCTCCCCAGAATTTCTTTTATTTTGTGTCATAACCTGAACCTATCGATCAAAAAGACTATAATAGATAGAAAACCACAACATCATTCATGTGCATAATTCTTATCTTCATTCAAGCGCCAAAGGCATAGCGCATCTCATCTGCTATCAAGGTTTCGCCAGACTGGGAATAAAAGACGTAGGTAAATTTTTTCAAACGCTTCAAACAACTCGGCTACCAACGCAACTTTGGGATTTCAGGCTTGCGGTATATTTCCATTCAATCCCAGTGCTGTCTCTGACGAAGCATTTTCGACGTCGTATGCTTGTCAGCAGCTTGAGGAGGTCGCTGCGTCCACCATGGATGATTCTCTTGGCGGCGGTAATGATATCGCGCACGCAGAGACTAGTAATTTCATCCAAGGTAGAATCAATATGGTGAGCCCAGGGCCTGCTAATTTCATTCCTCGCGGTGGCACAAGTTCGGAGCGCCGCGAGTCTGTGGATCTGCCCATGACTTCAACGCCATGCTCATCACAGCGGCAGCAAGAAAGTGAGAGATGTGACATGATGTTGGGGACCGAGAGTGGTGGCTGGCGGCCCTTTACACAACAAGAAGTTTACCGCCTGGGCCTTGATGAATCATGCCCACCTGGCAACTCAGCTTGTGGCTCATCACAAGACAAACAAACATACACAACCTTGACTCCTGGTCATCCCAGTGCTGTCCCAATGCTGGGTTCCGAAGTTCTAGTTACAGCATCAAGCCAAAATGTAACAAGCTATGGTAGCTTCCCAAAATCTTTTTGCCGATGAGTTGTCTCCTGTTATTGCATCGACAAACTCGGGTTCACATGGTCGGCAACAAAATAGGACTCACCTTACTAGCGATGGTAGTATGCAAATGCTTGAAGACTGTGGAAAGAAATATGGTGTGCGCCGCGGAATGGGTAAACAGCCAAAGAAATAAAAAAAGATTTCAAAAGGCCCACTGTTGAATACGTATGATGCGTGTCTTGTTCGCGGCAAAATAGAAAAATGGTCATTGGATTGGATCCAATGTTCTGAATGTGATCTGTGGCAACACGACACCTGTCCTGGTAAACAACTGAAACGTTGCTTTTTGTGTTTGTCTTGCTTAAAGGATGTAAATAGTTAAACCGTGTTACAAATCTTACTATGAACCCATTCTCGAATTCGTCACGTGATAATAGCAGCTTAAAATGAGAAGGGTTGCTTATTTGCAATTATGTATCTTGCTACACTACAGGTATGTTTCGTTTAATTTCTAAACTTATAAACCCTTAAAAGTTGACGTAGTTCTTTCATAGATTCAAATTAGTCGTCGATGTTACTCATTATGTTCTCTTTTGTTACTTTTGAACAAAATTCACAACTTTTGCGGAAATAAAGATTAAACTAACTTTTTTATCACAATAGAGATACAGCTTTGGTACGTACATAAGTGTTGGGGTGCTGCACCCTGGTATTTTAAGGTCATACCTATACTTTATTTTTTAAGCATTCAGAATTTTCAATCCTTTATGTTGTTGTCATTGCTATTGTTGAATCGGGATTTGATTAAAAGTTTGTGAATATATACAGCATTGCGGCTGTTTACATTACGCATTATGCTTTGAACAGCATCTTTTGAGCAATAGTTCGAGTAGTATTTGCCAAATTTTCTGACAGTCCATAGTCCATATTAAGAATCGTGCGTTCATATTAGAAATCCTATTGTTCAATTTAAGAAGCCAACACCCCCTATGCAACATATGTTATTGAAAAAGGACTTCCCCTACCTACTTCTTGCAAAATAAAAATTTGACTTAGTTTAATTTAAGCAAAAATTTTCATAAACCACACTGCGTTCCGATAGCGCAACTTATTCTATGGCCACAGAGAAATTCTTCGAGCAACAACTGCTGACAGTGCCAGAAATACTTTGTCATGAAATGAAACATTGTTCCTACAACTATATGTTCCTGTGAGCAGATTTTTTTATGATGGATTCACAGTGCTATAACAAAGGTTTTGCGTTCTGCTCATGGTTGAGCTAAGCTATAATAGTTGAAAACCAACGAAGTAACAGAAACGATTTAACAACAACATAGTTTGTTACCGGTCAAGCCAACCTTACACAGAACTGTTATGAATTGTCCATACTCACAGTGCTCTTTCACTCACAATTTGTAGAAGACTTCGTGCTGCACACCAGCAGAGATAGACGAATACATTGCTGCAGGCAAAAAAGCTGTTTGTTCTGCTCGATAACATTCGTTTTCTTATCGATTTAATACTCTTCATTGTTACTGTTTTACCACGCACTGAAGCGATTTGCTGCAATAGATAAAGTTTGCTTGCAAGTTACAAATTTTGCGATGTGATTTACGAGAATTTTTTCAATTTACATTTACGTCTTTTTACACATCCTATGCGAAATGGCTAAGGTGTTTCACAAATAGTATGGGCAATGCATGTATCTATATATTTGATTCCATCCGTATGAACCAATATTACACTACCTAACAAGTTATTCTGTGCCAAAGCGTTTCGCGTATGGATCAATTATGTGGGATCAAACATTTGCATTCTTAAAAGAAGAAGGTCACAGCAGTCATATGATTCTGGCAAGGAATTTTATGTTCGTGCAATACTTTTACGGAAGGTGCAAAACAACAGCCGGTTTTTTATTGCACTTAACCAAAGTGTACATCATCTAGTGCACAATTAAAATTGTGGTGACCTTGTAACGTCTATCTATGTCGTCTATACTTGACATTATTAGCGACACATTTAACTTTAATTATTATCATGCTATGGATTAGGTACATCTTGCTCGCAGCGCAACTACGGGTTCGAAACATTTCTTATTAGCTGTATTGTGACAAAACCTTCCTTATGTTCTAATTATGACAAATCCTGTTGTGACAAACACTCCTTATCCTTCAAGGCATTGGATCTCTAAAATCATTTAACTTAAATATGAGAGCTAAACTAGTAATATATGACTTGTAAATTATCATATTTACTGTGTTTGTACGAAAATAAATAAACAGATTGGAATGCAAATTATTTTGCTAGATTTCGTGTGATGAATTGTGAACATTGCGAAAATGCTATCAAGGGGCAAAAATCGCGATGAAGCTCTGTTGCATAACATTGCCTGACACATTACGTCCACGACTGGCAATACATTCGTAATGCCGTTAGTGATTAAAGTTCAATATATGTTACACCCTCGTTGTAAAGGATTTGGTAATACAATTGTCTATTTATCGCGAATTTAATGCGCTATAAGGCTCAACGGTAGCTGGGAATCAGATTTGGCTGTTAACCTTGAGTTAAGCAAGATTTAGAATAACCAACTGCTTAACCGTTTAACGCGAACGCTTGTTCCACGACAATTTATCGCGAATTTAATGCGCTATAAGGCTCAACGGTAGCTGGGAATCAGATTTGGCTGTTAACCTTGAGTTAAGCAAGATTTAGAATAACCAACTGCTTAACCGTTTAACGCGAACGCTTGTTCCACGACAATTTATCGCGAATTTAATGCGCTATAAGGCTCAACGGTAGCTGGGAATCAGATTTGGCTGTTAACCTTGAGTTAAGCAAAATTTAGAATAACCAACTGCTTAACCGTTTAACGCGAACGCTTGTTCCACGACAACCAATTATGCTGCGCAGGGTTGCACTTATTAAATCCCAGGGGCAGTGTACGACTGGCCACGTATTATTGTTCGCTCACTTTTCGACAAGCGTTAAAAATCCAAAAAGTAAGTTCGAAATAGATCAATCGCAGATGTAGCTTGTGACTTGTAAATGCAATATTCTATGCATCACGGCGACGTATAATTTTCCAGCGGTACACGAAATTTTAAATTCCGGACTTGAGATTTAATAAAAAGAACAACATATGAATTTACTAAAGATCCAAGTGTTGCGACAGTTAAAAGTGGCATTATATCGTCTATAAAAGCAGGTTTCACAACACTATCTTCATTACAATAGGTAGATGTTTAATATATCATAGTAATAAAGTGTAATCATTTGCTGTATTTACAATGACATTTGGTTTGTTTTCAAATTTTGAAACAGTTCCATCGTCAGAAACTACAGAACAAGCAGATTCCAGCATGATAAACTGTCATACGTACAATACTTGAGCCAAAAGTGACTCAAACCTAAAAATTAATAACTTGTAACTTGCATTGCTTAGTTTATCGTCGAATAATGAAAATATATCATTATTTGTATATGTTAATGAATGCTTAGCTTCTTGCTTCGTTTCTGCCATGGCGTCCTCATTCAGTTATGTGAATACGTTTCGATTTGATGTAGAATCACGTTCAATCAGAAGAAATTAACTTTACTAGACTATCACTTTACAGCCAACTACAATACCGGATATTGCAGAATAGTAAGTCTACAGCTGCTATTTTTATTTAATTGCGCACTATTTCTATGTAATAATGTAATATTTATAAGCCTTCAGTAATTACGTTCTCAAATTTAACAGTATACATTCGATATACATGTTCGTAATAATTATAACATCAGAACAGCAAATCTAGCAGACAAAAACAGCTCACTTGTGGTTAGTTTCTTAAAGGAATTTTAGTATCGCACAACATGAGCTATCATAGTTTTCTATTCGATTGTATTATGATTAGATATTATAATTTTGTTTCATTTATAGTTCCTTTTGTAATCTTGTTATTTTTTTAAATATTATTGTAACGCAGATAGATTACGAGAACTACTACAATTATTGTACTGCACTGTTTTTGTGTTCAATTTGTAAGAGGTAATTTTCATTAATCGGGTTTTTTCTAATCCTTATTCTCCGTTGTATTCTGGATTCTGATTGTGTTTTCGTCCAGTTCGTTCATACAAATAATAGAACAGTTTCATGTTTTGCTAGGAATTTGAAATTATTCACCTTGACATTGTTCTTTATAATCAAAATGTATTGATAAGTGCCGTGTTGGCAAGTTGTTCGATTTCCATTGTTTTGCAGAGTCAAGGAATGAACTTTTTAACCAAATGAGGAGTATTACATATTATGATTTGCACAAGGAACAGATCTATGGTACGATTTAACTTGTCAGACTATAAGTATTATAAAATCTTTATCCAAAGAACCGTGGTTTTACTGTGGTTCAGTCACTGATGGTTCCAGAAGAATTCCTTCAGTAAATTTAAATAATGCCATCAAAAATTTGAAAAAATGTGTGTTAAAACAACCTGTTGATCAAGGATGGCTCGAGCTCCCACGTCACCCTCATCACATATTATTGGATCCGTAAGTGCGCTCAGTTATAGCATATAATAAACAGTGCTAGTTTTAATTTTAACACGGTTTTATGGATTATATAAGACAGAGTTAACAGCCGTATAGTTTCTACACAATTGGTTTGAAACCGCTATAAAGATAAGATCTGAAATATTCATGCACATTTGCTAAAAATAAGTTTGAAGTTATTGCAATATATATAAAAGTTCACGGTTTCAAGTTTAGTTGCCATATAACACTTTCATAGTCATTAAGCTGTGAAGGATTTCATCTTTAATGCCGTTTCATGAATGTATTCTTAATATGATGAGATTTTAGAGTGTTACAGATGGCCCAGTTTTATGAAATAATTTTCTTGGAGATATTTGTCCACTTCTAAGTGTATGTCACCTCTAAATGCATGCATTGCTATAAACAATTATAATTCTGCACGGGTTATTTAAATGAATATTAACAAATTTCATAGCGAATTTGGATAAAAACTATGGAACTGTGTGATCATATTAGGCATTTGCATGGGGTATTTGTATTGACTGAAGGTATACTTGTTCAATAATAGATACACTAACAAAAAGTTGAATATAAATTTTTACTCAATGGACTGCATAGATAATGCAATAGACCAGGTTGCTCAACTAAAAACAATGTGCTGTTAAAACATTGGTTTAGAAAAATTAGTCGTTCTGCTAAATCAACTTTGTCTTAGATTTGAAAATGCATTTTTTGTTAATGTGCGGTAGATGATGAATTTTCCTAGATTAAAAGTAAACAAAAGTTAAACGCCTCATCTGTGACAACAAGATTGCTTCTGTTAAAATATGTCGTTTGCTAATTTTTTATCTTTCTCGCTATTCCGGGACCAAATTTGAAATTATTTTGAATTATTGAGACATGTAATTAACAGAAATACGTGATTTGCTAATTTTTTTATCGTCTCCACGCAGAATGTATTCCGTACCAAATACCCACAATATAAAAATTTGTGGGTAGCATCCAGACATTTTATGGGTAATTTTTACCATGCCCCTTTAATTATAAAATGGATGATCTTTTACGGCAACATTTTTCAACTTAGTCGCTAAAAGTGTCTTTTTTTGAGCAGCCCAAGATCAAATGAGAGTCCTTAAAAGACACATTCAAAAAATTTGTAATCAGAGCATATTATTATTATCAACATATTTTCCAGTAGTAAAATAGATTTCTCATATTTAACAATTCGAAAATAAATACTAACGGATCCAGTATTTTAATTGTGCTATTTATGTACACAAATGGTGTAAGATTAGAACTGCATCCGCCACCACGATTAAAGACAATGAGATGTTTTATTAGCTGTGTCCAAAAATGACAAACAATTATTTTTAACTCATCGAATAATTCCAAATCAGTTTGCTTTTCCTTTTTTAATTTAAATTTAATGATTGATTTAATGATTGATTGATTGATTGATTGATTGATTGATTGATTGATTGATTGATTGATTGATGTAGAATAACAACACGAGGCATGATTTGATATAAAATATTATAAAAAAAATAAATGCATAAAAAGTTTAAAATCGTTTAAGAACAATAAAGCAAGAAACCATTTCATTGTAAAATTGAATTTTGTACGCCTTTCATTCAGTATTCGGACAAAAACAATTCCGACATCCTACTTTTATTATTTGCAAAGCCTCATATTATGTTTTATTAAGTTATCTAAACTGTTTAGTTTTTGACGACGAAAATTGTGACTACTGAACGTTGTGGCATTGTTTTCCGTTGAAGGAAATTGTGCAATTTAGCCGTGGTTACCATTATAATGTACGTGGTTGCAAATACTAATATATGAATAAAGTTTGCTTTCACGTATTGTTGCAGTCAACATATAAAATGAATTGCAGTTTATTAAGAGGGATATTACGAGCCCAGATGAATGTGATAGTGAACTAAGTTTGTTTGACAAGCAGAATATTTATCCTCCGACTGGTTGATCCCCTGGGATACCATCATCACACCGAAGTACCAGCTGCTCCAGGAAACTAGTATCTTGACTATGTTTGTTTCCGGTTTCACAAAAGTATCAGCAGTTATTTTTATGTATTATTTTAAATTTTTCATGTGTCGTTTCTGACTGGCACACATAATTGGTAGTTCCCCCAGTTAGAAACGTTATATTTTTTATTAAGCATGTGGGTTGTTACTACAATTAGAGCTAGCACATTTTGCTATAGAAAGCAGGTAACCATATTCATCAATGCTAACAAACAATGAGCGCTATGCTTCATATGCTTCCCTCCCGCAGTTACGATATTTTTACATGAGATTAATTTACTGACACTTATTATTGCTGATATGCAACAGCTGCTGCAAGTGCTTTACGTATTACACTGCCATAAAAGTTAGTGCAGTTATACATACTTCTGTCATTACTGTCACTGCCGTTAATCTGTGAGATTGCATTCCGTCTACTGTAAAGAATTGCTGTTTCACGTTGTGCCAGGAAGCTGTACATTATAAGCGCCTCTTACCAACCAACCAAACAAATTCCTTTATTGTCTTTCAAATACATTTTATGACCAGCGACGTACCAATAGAAGCCACTTCAACTATGCCACTAATATCAGTAAAATTTAAAATTTATTTGTAAATTAGAAATTAAGAACATGTCAATTGCTTATAGCACAAGCTTTGCGGACTCCCCATCCCCAATGACTCAACTATCCCTCTAAGACCTCTGATCTCGACCAGGTATCATAAATGCTCATGAAGCGATTTTGTCCTCCCAGAATCTCGGACCACTTCCTCAACCCCTTTTCCCGAGTGGTCGCCTACCCCCTGACAGGTAGTTCAACCCACTTTGGTGACGCCGCAGGCGCTGAACACTTAGGCGCCGCACCCACGCCACCCGCCGACAGGCTCACCCTACAATTTAGGAAAAATCTTGAGGATAGGAAGGGCAGAAAGAAGGATGTGCCCCCAAGCTTGATTCCTAGAAGACAGCTTCCCTCCCCACACAACTTCCATGTTCCCAAGTCCCTGGCCTGCATAAAACAATGGCTATGAAAGCATATCTGAGGTTGATTCTCAAATAGGGCAAATATAAGATAGCATGCAGTCATGTGCGTTGATGTAATCAGTAACTAGTGGGTTGAATCTTTTTTAGCCGAGCTAATATTGCTAATGAAAGATCGAACGGTTATTATCAAGCTGTTAGACACTTATTATTGAATTCGAGTGAAACGAGAATTTTCAATTTTGGCTTTGGAGGGGGGTTGAGGAGGTCCTGTCTGTGTGTATGTCGCACCTGGATCTCGATAACGGTTGGGCGGATTTTGATGCATGATAGCTCATTCGAACCGCAATGGAATTTAGGTATAGTGACGGAGCCCGATTTTTGAATTTTTTCCCGTGGGAAAAGTTATGGGGCAAAATGACGTCATTTTGGCCCATTTTTCGGGCACCCCTCCAGTCTTTGCAAATTTTCTCAATAAGTAAAGGAGATATCCGCAAACTAATAGGCCTATTCCATGTAGCTTTACCAGTGCTTTCCAATGATATATAACAAGTTTTTCAACTACTTCCCAATCTGGAGTCTATAAGCTTATAGTTGGCGCCAAATTTCATATTTGGTTAAAAGTCGTAGGAAATGCACCTAAATGTGTGTTTTTTGTTGCTTTTAGTGTCTTATATGGGGTTTTCTGGGCAGATAAACTCATTGCAAGTGTTATAAATATTGTTTGGTAAATATGTTTACACTTCTGGTTCATACTTGGCATAAAAAATGACGTTTTCGAAATTTTTGGTGACAAGTCGTGGGAAAAGCACCTTAATGTGTGTTTATTGTTGGGTTCAGTGTCGGATATGGGGTTTTCTGGGCCGACAAGCTCATTGCGAGTGTCAAGAATATTGTGTGGCAAATATTTTTCATATTTCTGCTTCATACTTGGTATGAAAAATGAGATTTTTCTCAAGTGTCGGTTTGAATTCTTTAACGTTCTTTTCACGGTCAATTTAGGGTTTTATTGAATTATTAAATTGCTAGTTCATTGTTTTTGTACTCGTTGTATGATGTTCTGTCTACTTCATACGTTGGCTATCAAAAGAGGCGGGCGTAACTATGACTCATCACTCACGGTTTATATAATGCTGCACCTGCGTACTGTGTGTAGTCTTTGTTTGTGTGTGCTTCCTACAACAGACTTCGGGGGATTGTTCTCACCACTCGAATTCTGGCTCGCAAGCGAGCTTCACTAGCTACATAGAAATTTGAGTAATTCTATTTCTACTGCTGCAGTTTACATGTGGAACATTGTGTGCGGAAATTTTTTTAGTGCACGCATTTCAGTTGCGAACATGTTCATACAGCCATAGTTGCCGTGCTCATCACGCCAGATTAAATACATATTTGGAGGCAAAAATCTGTATAAATTTCATTATTACAGGTCGTATCTTGTTAGCAAGTGACACATCTTGACATTGGCTAGCATTTTCACGAAGCATGTAATTGTAGTCGATATTTGAAGGACGTTGAAACGACTGTACTAGCGACTTGCGTTAAAATATATTAAAATCCTCCTTTCTGTTCAAGAAAATAAGAAACGTTTATTAGCACCACCAGTTAGCGCAGAAATAGGTTTCGTAACTTATCTCAAATACGTTGAGTGCATGTGTGCTTTACTTGGCGCGCTTTTGGCTTGCTGAGCGTTTCATTGTTCAACCATGTACTTTTAACAAGGATAAATGATAGAAATTTTTTTGCCGCAAAATCGACGCAGATATTTCTGTGGTCACAAGTTTCCAAAGAGTTGGTTCGTGGTATTGAATATAACAATGCACCATGCCGTAGGTCGAATATTTATAAATATCGATAACATGTCAAAACGCAGGTTGAGGTGGTAAAAAATCCAATGTCCATGTTTTGGGCACAAAACATTCGATGTCGTTGCATCAGTTTATATAATCTGAGAATATTGTGGTCCAATTGATTCACATATTCATCAACATATTACAAATTGTGCATGAATAAACATGCCCATGAAATTGGCAATGGAGATGACGATTTGGCCTTCCCGAAGCAGTGGAAAAGTAAGAGAAGTCTCACATTATCTTTTCATGTATAGCCGTAATAGTCTCTGGGCCCCCAATCATCTCTCGCCCCAAAAGAGGTCTCTTCGAGACCCGGGTCGCCTCTTTTCAGGGATAGCCTCCTGGTGATGCTAAATTATCGTTCGTTACCTTCGGATTTTTGGTGGTATAAAGTTTTTTTCATAAATTTTTATCCCAAAAGGTCGCTTAATATCGCCTACCCCCTTCCCTCTATGGGTCAGTTTTCCTCTCTTTTGGAAAAGGTTTCAGGGCTCTATCTCTTTAGAGGGTTCCGGAGGGGGCCCTAAATTCAGGGGTCTAAAATTTAAAAAAATGGATTTTGGTTTTTTCAGTTTTGACCATAACTTTTGATTCTAGGGACCGATTTGGCTCAAATTTGCATATTTTAATGGATTTGAACAATGGCTTATCTAAGAGTGTTTGGAATATCTCAATAGTTTGCTCTGGTAACAAGATATTGAGTCAGACATTGGGAATAAAAGCGAAAAATGGATATTTAGCAATTTGGTTAGATATATTTGATGCATTGGTGCGTAATGTTTAGTGGAAGAAAAGCTTAGGCTTAGGCTCAGGCTTAGTTGCAGCCTTAGGCTTAGTCTCAGGCTTACTATCAGCCTAAGCCTTAGACTTTATGCTGGACGTTGAAACTGACGAGTTAATGTTTTCTCGACAAAAATATAATCGCGGGTTACCTCGTCGCAAACATGGCTGGGTGGTTTGAATGCTGGAACGCGGAACACAAAGGTGTCTACTTTTTCGTGTTCCGGCAAGAACTATCGGAGTCATCATGCCCATAATTTGTCAGCATGTCCGCCTAAGAAATCCTGCAGTACTCATATATAGCTTTGTTACATATATAAATGGGTTTGCGAGATTGCCGCTACCGCAAACCTTACATCATTAAAGGGCTGATCAACATAATAGACAATTCGTTAATCCTAATAACGCGGAAGTTCACACCCAGAATATTGACGAGTTATGGGTTCGGCTAAAGATGCTTTTTGAAACCGTAGGGGTGTTTTGGATGGATTACTCGAAAGATACCTGGCTGAATTTGTATGGCGTCAACAGGTTGCTGCTCATCCATTTGGAACCATGGTTCATCAAATGCGGAAAATGTATCGGGGTTAAGATATAACATGTCAGTACATCTTAGTTTGTTTAATTTTTTAAATGATTTATAACTGTATTAATTGAGTGAAATTGGTACCATTAGACATGCCTCGTCCGGTAGCGTTGAATGGTGTATATTATAGGTCGAAATTCGGAAGAAATTTTTATTTAGATTTTTAACGTACCTTGGTGCGTTGGTCGAAAAAATCGAAAAAATTTCTGAAAACGGTCATAGTGAGCACCTTTGAACTCAGCTTGTCGAGCTGAATCCAAATATACCCAAACTTATTCTGTAGGACAATTCCCTGATTTCCCCTGCTTCAGCAGTGTCGAAATTTTTTATTGCAGTCGACATCGTATAAAATTTTGATATCACTTGTATTGTGTAAATAACACTCGGTTAATTTAAATTGGCACAGCGTATGCTGGTCTTGATTAGTTAGAAACAGAAGCTTTTTATGTCGATATTACGCGATTTCCAGGCAACTTGACAAAAAATTCTATTGTAATCAAAATTTTTTACCGACTTATTTCCCCCACACTACGATATATACGTTGAAGGTTCCATCGTATAATCTGTATCTTCCACATTGGGAGAAAATTGCAAAATTGGCGAAAATAGGAAAAACATTTTAAGGAAACTTTTGACGCTAAACCATACTAATCTGCCGCTATTGCGTAACGATATACATTTTCGAAAAAGAGCGATCTTGATTGCGAAGTAATCGGTTGTAGGGGTGAGAGATGATTGGGGGTCCAGAGACTATAGCTGAAAAGATGGTGGGACCGTTCCCTAAATTTCCCTTAGTTTTTTCCTTCTGCGATAATATCACCCATTTTCATTCACCATTTACAACTGCTGAAGGTAGCCAATTTAAGTATGCTGCAATGCAACTCTGTCTATCTGTTACTTTGCACAGCTGCTGTTAAGACCGACGAGAATTCTAAATATTGGTGGTATATATAAAATGCGGGGTTATGTTTTATACTAAGGTCCTTCCTTCATGGGCTATCCTTCATGTCTATAAAATTGTTGGTTTAACATGTATATAATATGTCTGTCTATATAACCGTGTAATATAATGAAAACTATGTAATATATATGTCCTCAGTTTAGTGCATTAAAGGCGTAACAACTATTTGTATTTTGTAATAGAAGATAGAATTGTATAGTTTTTACATCAATGATAGTGTTAAGCATGTTTGAGTTGGCTGCTGATATGTATACAAAATATAGCGCTTTTATAGGATATGTTTATTGGGTGTTCTTTTCATAGCAACTATTGCTTTATATATTACACCAGCTAGCAATTAAGTCAGGTTATTGATCAAGCGGTCATAGTGAAGTTCCTGCTTTTAGAAATCAATTCTGACAACCGTTCGATAATGTTAGGTTCATCTACGTAATCAGTTATTGTAGCTTTACGAAGATACGTAGCGCGTACTAAGATTTCTGAGCGGGTAGCACTGTCGGTATAGTATCTAAAAGTTGTAAACCCTATAATCGTAGTTACACCTAAAGAAGACGACGTCTAAGTTAGTTAGTTTTACTATAGATAGAACAGAAATAAGTCGTGGTGCAAATCCGCCAGATGTAATTGGTATTCGCAGGACTGTTGAAAACTAGAGTTATTAGGTTGGCACATAGCAGTCCATAAGGGGGTACGATACCCTACGGGTCGGGTCCACTCTTAGCCGTATTTACCTCCGTCTCCTTGAACAGGATATGATATCAGGATATGATATGATATTATTATATGATATATATATTATATGATATTATATGATATATATTATATGATATTATATGATATTATATATTATATATATATTATATGATATGATTTGATATCAAGATATTATCAGGATATATATCTCCTTTATCTTATTATCTGCCCAAACCCCAGCTCACCCAAAGCTAGTGGAAAATTTTATCATTTATAAGTAAAATTACAAAAATTTTATGACATAATTGGAGAAAATGGGAAAAATTATGAGGATGGGTTGAGCCTATTTGAAAATTTGTGGTTAATCCTGGCCTTCTAAACATTGCCGAAACCATCTGCCGTCTCAGCCGACAGCCATTGGTCGCCAATGATCGACAGGACACAATATTGTTCACGTTAAATCCTGCATTGCATGTCCTGTAATGCTGCAATACAATTCTTTACACAATCCTCCTCATTCAGTTAAAGTATATAAAATTTTTCAACATATCCATCCGTCTACTCAAATAGCAATACAACTTTTATTAACAGCTACAATACAAACTGTCGAGCCTCCGACAACTTGTGTTAGGTAAAATGGATCATTTCTTAAGAAATTCAAAAGCAAATTTGCGTAAGACTGCGGCAGCAATGTTCACATATATAATATACTGCTTGCTATATACAGTTTTTTATGAGGCGGTTTTTGATAATAAAACATTTATTTTAATGTTAAATAAAGATACTAAGGATGGTTGTATATATATATAATATATGCCGCAATAGAAAGGGGTACAGTTGCTCTGCAGAGCTTTTTCAGAGTCAATTTATCTTTCATAGGTCCTTCTTCGGACACGTTTACCCTCGGGGAGCACCAACCTAGCTGGGAGTTTGGTGTCCAGCTGTACGAGAAACACAAGTTTTAGTTACACAAGATATTCCAACCGAGAAAAATGACACACAGGATGTTTAAAACATAGGTGTTAGTGCATAAGGAGAAGGGGATACCGCTGAGGGTCGGACCATCCATCCCCCTCCCCGCCAAGAAACATTAAACTTCCTACCATGAGCACCAATAGCGATATGGAAGTCCAACGGTGTGGTGGATGATGAGGTCTGGCCCTGTGGGGACAACGCCTGTGTAAAATCAGCGGTCCAAACCCCCAACCAATTTCTACGCGTCGTACGCTACTGTGTTTAACTTTCTTTCCAACTGTGTCACATTTTCAGTGATTTGAAATCGTTATCAAAATCAGTATCGCAAAGTTGGTCGAAACCAACTCCTACAGTGCAAATGTTTTTAATCGAAATTATTTGAGCTGCAAAAATGCTATATAATATATTTTGAAAGTGCCATAGAATGCATAGCAAAAATGCAATATAAATTTCTGAATTATTGTTTTCAGATTTAAAAGCTGTAATGATATGGATTAATTCGTTTGAAACTCAAACCTAGAAACATACAGCTAAAAATAGTGGCAAAATCATTTCCCATATTTTTTTATCTGTAAGAAAGCAACGTCGCTTTGGTTGCTCTTGAAATTAGTACTCGCCATAAACTTAGAAATTTAAAAATAACTAATCATGTAACTCGACTCAAGGACTGCAGTAATAATATAGCTAACTGCTAGACAACATGACTGACATCCATCTCTAACCTGATACAGCTGCAAAAGTAATTCCACTTCAGGAATGAACATCTGGAATGTCGTCCGTTCATCTCAATTAGTAGACATCATGGCCAAATTTGGAATAAACATCTCAAATAATTAGTGATGGCCCGTTCATTTGAATTAGTTTAGGCATCATAGCCAAATTTGGAATGAACATCTAAAATCATTAGTGATGGCCCGTTCATTTCAATTAGTTTAGGCCTCATAGCCAAATTTGGAATGAACATCTGAAATCATTAGTGATAACCCATTAATTTCAATTAGTTTAGGTGTCATGTCCAAATTTGGAATGAACATCTGAAATCATTAGTGATGGATCGTTCACTGCAATTAGTTTACGCATTAGGGCCAAATGTGGAATGAGCATCTGGAATCATTAGTGATGGTAAGTTCATTTCCATTAGTTTAAACATTATGGACAAATGTGGAATGAGCATCTGGAATCATTAGTGATGGTAAGTTCATTTCCATTAGTTTAAACATTATGGACAAATGTGGAATGAACATCTGGAATCATTAGTGATGTTCCGTTCATTTCAATTAGTTTAAGCATTATGGGCAAATTTGGAATGAACATCTAGCATCATTAGTGGTGGTCCGTTCATTTCAATTAGTTTACGCATTATGGTCAAATGTGGCATGAAGATCTGGAATCATTAATGATGGTCCGTTCATTTCCATTAGTTTAAGCATTATAGCCAAATTGGGAATGAACATCTGAAATCATTAGCGATGGTCCGTTCATTTCCATTAGTTTAAGCATTATAGCCAAATATGGAATGTACATCTGGAATCATAAGCGATGGCGGTTCATTTCAATTTAATTTTAAGCATTATGGACAAATTCGAAATGAAGATCTGGAATCATTAGTGATGGTCTGTCCATTTCAAATAGTTTAAGCATTATGGACAAATTCGGAATGAACATCTGGAATCATTAGTGATGGTCTGTCCATTTCAAATAGTTTAAGCATTATGGACAAATTTGGATTCAACATCTGAAATCGCTAGTGATGTTCCGTTCATTTCAATTAGTTTAAGCATTATGGATAAATTTGGAATGAACATCTTGAATCATTAGTGATGGTCCGTTCATTTCAATTAGTTTAAGCATTATAGTCAAATGTGAAATAAACATCTGGAATCATTAATGATGGTCCGTTCATTTCCATTAGTTTAAGCATTATAGCCAAATATGGAATGTACATTTGGGATCATTAGCGATGGCCGTTCATTTCAATTTAATTTTAAGTATTATGGACAAATTCGGAATGAACATCTGGAATCATTAGTGATGGTCTGTCTATTTCAAATAGTTTAAGCATTATGGACAAATTTGGATTCAAAATCTGGAATCGCTAGTGATGGTCCTTCATTTCCATTAGTTTAAACATTATGGACAAATGTGGAATGAACATCTAGAATCATTAGTGATGGTCCGTCCATTTCAATTAGTTTAAGCATTATGGTCAAATGTGGAAAGAACATCTGGAGTCATTAGTGATGGTCCGTTCATTTCAATTTTTTTTAAGCATTGTGACAGAATGTGGAATGAACATCTGGAATCATTAGTGATGGTCCGTTCATTTCAATTAGTTTAAGCATTATGATCAAATGTGGAATGAGCATCTGGAATCCTTAGTGATGGTCCGTTCATTTCCATTAGTTTAAGCATTATAGCCAAATATGGAATGTACATCTGGAATCATAAGCGATGGCCCGTTCATTTCAATTTAGCTTAAGCATTATGGACAAATTTGGAATGAACATCTGGAGTCATTAGTGATTGTCTGTCCATTTCAAATAGTTTAAGCATTATGGCCAAATTTGGATTCAACATGTGGAATCGCTAGTGATGGTCCCTTCATTTCCATTAGGTTAAACATTATGGACAAATGTGGAATGAACATCTGGGATCATTAGTGATGTTCCGTTCATTTCAATTGGTTTAAGCATTATGGGCAAATTTGGAGTGAACATCTAGAATCATTAGTGATGGTCCATTCATTTCAATTAGTGTAAGCATTATGGACAAATATGGAATGAACATCTAGAATCATTAGTGATGTTCCGTTCATTTCAATTAGTTTAAGAATTATGGCCAAATTTATGTTAGCTTTAATCGTTAAATTTATATCTTTTTAATGTCTATATACTTCTTCTTCAAACTAGTAATCATTGTATTTTATTAATTTTACTAAAAATATTGTATAAATACCGTCTATGTGTCACAGTAAGTAATTTTTCAAAATATTGTGGGCGATCTTCCGACGTGCTACAGGTTAATTCTCTCGACCCTTAAATGCATAAGTGAGGTCAAATTGACCCCACGCCAATTTGGGGTTGGTGTAAAAAAATAACTCCCGCACATATTACTTTTGTCTTTCATGACATCTTAGCATTATGTATGAGGTATTCACAAATGGTATGATTTTTCTTCAAAAATTCATATTTTCTTTCAATCCGTGTGACATGCCAATTTTCCGCCCAGGATCAATAAAGAAAACTTTAAACTGTTCTGCGTTATCAATTCCAGAGGTTAGTAATGAATGTATCACGTTTAGGAAAATTTGTAATCTTTGCATTCTGATATAAATAGCACTGCATTTTTCAATATTATAAAACATATTCTTAACTTGCTTTAGAAGCAACAATTATAAAATGCCGCACAAAGCATTTAGTTTACGTGATTTTTGATTATATATTAACAGTACATCGTTTACATAGTAACTGCTGTATCATGGAACGAAACAATTTGCTATAATTTATCTGGGCCGATGTAAATTATTCAAGCGCTCCAATACCAATAAAGCGCTATAAAGCTGTAGGGGCATTTCATTTTGTGTATTGAGCACCGCTGCTGTCATATACTGCGCTCGGCAGCACATCACTCTCCGTTCGCATCGGAAATCTTTTAATTAGATATTGTGCTGCCATATATTTTCTTTAGCTGTCGTTTTAGGTACCTTAGCTCAGGATGAATATATATATAACGTACATTATTTCTTTAAATAGTGGTATAAGGTGTCCCATAAGTAAGAAAAACACTTTGGCGACTTAAAGCAGGTGAAACACAAATGATACAGACATAAAATTTATATTGCAAATAATACCAACATAGACTTAGAAAATTAATAAAGTAACTTGGCATTACAGCAGCTACTGGGCTTCTCCAACCTTTCTTCAACTCGAAATCGCACAGATCGTTTAACTTTTCGAAACAGTTCGGTGTGTCAATCAGACCAAGTTCTGCTGCAATGAAGTTCCTCAGTTTTTCCACAGTTAGCTTCCTTCCGTAAACTTTCTAGTTTAAGATTCCCAAAAAAGCCCCAGGCCTCAAATCTGGGGAACGGGCAATCCACTCAACAGACCTATGCCACCGATCCAGCGATCCTGAGAATTGACATCCAACCATCCTCGTACTGACTTCGCATTATAAGCAGGTCTTCCTATAGGAACAAAAGTTTGTCGCACGCGTCCAATTGTTCTGCGCTAGTAAACCTAAGATGACCCCACCAATCATCCTATTTTGCATTTTTGCATAAAATTTGTTACGGAACGTTTTTGGTCAATTGAAATTCGGCGTAAAACTGTTAGCGAACACAGAGTTCGCGATTGAAATTTAACCATGTTGTGTTCGCGAAAATTGAAGTAAAATTATCCAAATTTTTGAGAACGAAAATTTCTTGAGTTGATTGTTTGATTGTGACGTCACTTTTGCATTAAATTTTTTCGCGAACACTCAATAATCTAAATTTAAATGATAATGCATTGGGAAACAGAATTTCTGCAAACTGAAATCGCCGTAGTTCTGTTCGAACACAAGGTATAATTTCTGGCACTTGAATTTGAATTTGGTAATTTTCGATTAGCGAAAAAACCGAATGAAATTAAGCGTGTTTCCCGTAACAAGGGTTTCCGATTCGATATCGGTAAAGACAAAATAGGATGATTAAGGAGGTCACCTTAAGTTTACTAACGCATTCAATTTGGAGCCAAAAATCATCCTTCAGCATTCGCAAATACCCGTCACCTGTAACGGTTTCGTCGAAAAACAAAGCCCCAATGAAAGCTCCGGTGTGCATGCTCACCCAAACAGTAAACTCCAGGAACTTGGGGCTACTCAAGTGTTTCATGAGGATTGTTCTTGACCCAGTGAACGCAAATGTGTCGATTTACAAGATCAATAAGCTCGAATGAGCTTTAATCAGACCAAATAACTCGATTAGCGTATTGCGGATCATCGTCATGTTTCGCCAACCATTCTTTAGCAAACTCCACCTAGCTGTCAAAACCATGCTCGTTTAGTGAACGTATTATTTGCGGACGAAATGACTTCAGTGCTAGCCCCTTGATGATTCGATGAATATTCATATTAGACAAGTCAGCTTCCACCGACGGTCGACGAATTGACTTGCTCGGCGATTTGACAAATTTGTCCGAGACAATCGCAGTATTTTCGCCCCAGTGGCTGCGCGTAGGTGACTAGGTTTAGACAAGATTAATACTGACCCAGCAGCATCGAATTTTCGATTTAAAGCAATAATATATTGGTTGCCCGGGGCTGGCAAAGACGAATAATGGCGCCTTGAGCGAATAACTTCAGACGAATTGTTGGATTTTGAGTACAGCCTTACTGCTGTAACTTTGTCGGTCAGAGAGAGACGGGAATTAGCCATATAGTTAGTAATATCAAAGTATAATACTTGTCTATAATAAACAAAATATCATAAAGTTATCTGAAGTGGCTGTTGTGTTATGACAGTTCAGTTTTCCTTACGTATAGGACACGCTGCATAATATTTTATCTTAACTGCCTGGAAAATTTTGAAAAAAATGAACACGGCTGCAAATTTTTGTTGAATATAGTGGGTAATCGTGGTTCTTAGGATAGGTTGCTGGATCAATAGATAGGCACGAACGACTCTTAATTAAAGCAGATGAATCCAGGTTGATTTTCCCGAAATATATTACAGGTTACATAGAATATTTCAGCTTCACGTTTATTATAGTATTAAAACAAAGTGTACAAATATTGATTTAAGATTAGACAATTCGGAAACTGAGTCAAAGCTGGAATCACGCGCGTAGTCAGAGACACCTCCTAGAGCCCCTGTCTGCAACCCAGGTGTCAATTTCAGTATTTATAAAATAATTCAAATTTAGTGTCAAAAACTCGAATCACGCTAAAATTTAAGAGTCTTGTTCATTTCAATATCATCATTCGCTTTCAATTTAGCCAGTACGGCTCCAAATTCGCACCGTGGAAGCACGAAATAATACCATTATAAATTCAAGTTGCTCAATTATAGACGGCACCTTTTAGTAATAACTAATTCGCTTAATACTATGAGTAAATAAATAAGTTTTTAATAAATTGTCTTGCAAATATTACAGAAATAGCGTAAATAATTATTATTTTTAGTAAATTGTCGTTATATCGTCTAGTAGCGAGAACTTCACGTACATAGAGAGACGACTTCCATAAAAATCATTTATTCTATTTTTAGCTTTAAGCCTTTTTCATCACAAAATTTGTACTGGACTTTATATATCAAAATTATATATAAATTTTATATTTATGTATTCATTTAGTAATTTACATTTATATATTAATATTTATATATTTTTAAAATTTGTACTAAGGCTGAGTTGAAAATATTACATCTAAATATTTTTCATGATCAGTGGGATTAAAGCAATTGTATAACATTGTGCGGTCGTGTGGCGCAGTTGTCAGAGATGCATTTCTCATTGTGATTCTCATTCCTGAGCGCATAATCTTCTTAAGCAATAGACCGAGTCCCCGTTGCTCCACGGAATCGACTTGTAAAAACGTACGACATTTTTCGCAAGCTAAACAGTTTCCATGTCGAGACTAGCATTCTTTTGCTGCTTGCACTTCGGCTACATTGCACGGTCGCAACTACCGGGTGTCAGGTTGGTTCGGAGCCTCATGTTTTTAGCCCACGAGATCCGTCAAAACGTTCGAACCTTCATTTTGCCATGTTTCAAATGCATATTTTTATACCATGCCTCAAGACGACCTCCCAATTTAATGCTACTGGTTACGACCCTGCAACAATGCCTGCACTAGCAGCCAAAGGGGACATCAGGACCCGCACCCTAATGTATAACTAAGGGCCTTTTAGTACCATCATTCTATTCTATACCATTCCCATTAGTATGATCACTTTATAAACCCATATATGTAAAATCAGCATTTAAACGTATGTCAATATGTATGTATTTGGATTTTTATCAAAAGTTTATTAAAATATTAAACTAAAACATATAGTTCTAAATGGGGGTTGAATAATTAACCGAATGTCAAAGACCAAGAAATATAATTTATATAATACAAAAAAATTAATCTAGAAATGTGTTGTTTTTAAATGGAATCGTATTAAAACGACTAGTTTTAATCGCCTTTCAGCGCGGAATTGTAGAAACCTGTTTTATGTTGAACGCATACACCTATTGGTAATCGGGTTGATGCGAACGGTTTGTTTTATATTCACTTAGTTGATAGTATGATAGTTGCAACTGGATTAAAATTCATTTTACTTAATTGGAATTAGATCGAGTGAAATCATATACGCAAATATGAAGCTAAAATCGGTTTTGTTTCTGAAAACGGAATTAAATCGAGCTATTAAAATTGAGTGAAAATAAGTGATTTTAAAACGAGAAAAGGAAATATTTCATCTTTATTCCTAAAATATCACTGCACTGATCCTATCGTAGTTCCGCACAAGGTGGTGTGAGAGTAAATATAGGTGGAGAAGCAGGATCCATTCTTAGAGTGTAACCTAATGACAAACAAACAAAATTTATTCAGAACTTATGAATATACCGCAATTTACATTTACCGCAGTATTTTGCTTCTGACACGCATTCATACGACATTAGTAGTCTTCTTAAGATAGCGTTGGGATATCCGGCTCACTAGCATTCAGAAATATACCTCCAGACATTTAATATTGTATAAAGAATTTCATATAAATAAGCATGCAACGGTGGTAAAAATAAATGAAGGGGGTAAAACCGACCACTTACTGCATGTCATATGTTTCGATGGTAGTGCAAAAATCCTGAAAGATCCATCAGTTTGATAAGAGTACTGAATTTGTTTGCATTACGAGCGTTTAAAAGATGCTTATTACACACGCACTCTGAAAGAGCATTCCTCGAGCATATAGCACGGTTCTAAAAACTGTGACACAGATCATTTGTACTACACTTATTATTCGGAACTTGAAAGGATAACCTCTCATTTTTTGTGAGTACTAATTTAAAAATGCTTGGAAAAGCTAGGTTCACTTATTGGTAAATAAATATTTAAATATTTACCAACAGATGGAACAACAAAGGTAATATGTGCGGGCCAATGCTTGGATATGACGTGCTTTATCTCAACTGCTCAATCCGAGGTGCGGGGGTGGGCAGCCAGGTGCCGTCAGGGATTGTGCGGCACATTCGGAAAGCACCTATGAGTTAGGACCTGCGCCACGTTAGGGAGAGATTCGTACTTCAGGTAGGGTGACCCTCTACCCCACCCCCTTGAGCTGGTATGCTTAGCATGCCCCTGGAGCGTAGCACGCTTTTCAAAAGTGGAGGTGCCACCAAAAAATGGAGGAGGCCGATCGTTTACATTCATTTTGTTATAACCCCATAATTTAACATTTCACGTTTGTCAGTCAAATGCGGAACGAGTCGGCCCCTTGTTCACCCCTCTTACGACGCCCCTTCGTGCTCCCATATTTGTTTTATCTTAGTTTGTCCCCTCCCCGAGTGAAAATCGGGTTCTTTTTCATTCTTCCCCCAGCTCGAATTTGGTCAATTTTGAAGATACAGAGCTGATTTTGGTATCAATCGATTCAGCTCGATAAGCCGGTTCAGAAAATATTCATTTTACCCATATCTCTGAAAAAAATTCGGATTTTTTCAGGTCCCAGTAATCCCCCTTGGGAACCCAAGTTTTTTTCCTCGGAATATGGTCATGTTATATATCAACTCTGGTGTAGATTTCAATAAACTACACACCAGTAGATTTCTCTCATCAAGCCGAGTCGAATCATACCCAATATGACCATATTCCAAAGAAAATTTTTTTCGGGATATGAGTAAAATTAGTATTTTATGAACCGGCTAATCGAGCTGAATGGATCGATACCAAAATCAGCACTGTATCTTCAAAATCGACCAAATTCGGGCCGGGAGGATAATGGAAAACAACCCAAAATCGTTCCCGGGTCCCTTCATGTAACCCCGTAAATTGACGGATTTTGAGCAACTATTTAATAGGACCTGACCCTTTCAGATGATAACATTTCAACAGTCTATTTTTTGTAATAAAATGACCCTAATTGTAACATTATGTAAAATTTTTGAACTTTGATGAAGACGAATGATCCGATTGAATGTAACAGAAAAAACCTGTCCTGAAGCATGTATTTTGGTTAGTACAATTATGCCAGCTGAATAGCAATATTATTAATACGTATGTATGGTAATGATATTCTGTTGATGCGTTTCTTTCGAAGTTGCGGATTGACGTTAGTAACCTTCGGTTATTGAATTGCATTATCAATCATAATAATATAACGCCCAATCCAATTACATAGTAATACTACCAATTGTTTTCTATTTTTTTCGTTATTTTCTTAAAATCTGAAACCGTGATGATCTGATTATTTATAAACTTCGAAGTTTTCTGGTAATAGATCAAGATGAATGTACTTAGAATCGCAAAATTTATTTTTTTCACTGAAATCTTTGTTGCGCATGCAACAAAAGACCCACTTACATAAACCTATAGCTATAATATATATTTTATGAATATATATTCATATATTTTATATAATATATAAGCAATTTTTTTCTCTTAATATTGATTAAAAATACATAAGTATAATAGTTAATAGTTGGTTCGGCGTACTGAATTGACATATTTATACTTGAACTTTCATCTTACGATGGATGATAAAACGCTATATGTAATTATTGTGGTTACATTAATAAGTAAGTAAGCAAAATGAGTAAAAAATAAAAGCAAAGCGAATGCTGAAAAAAATTTACCCTCAGCCCCTATATACATATCTATTAATAATTTTTATCGATGTCGATATAATATTTCTTTATTCTAAAACTTAAACTAATGTTGTATGAAATTAAAATTTTGTTTCACAAAACTCACCGCGAATTGTAAATAATGATTATTATTTTTCTGTGTTGAACTTATATAGAAAATTGATTTTATTTTATCAATATATCACTCCATTAAGCAAATGAAATAGCACAGACAGAATATTACAACTATTCCTACGTTCAGCGTTACGGTCAAAACTGAGGTTTTACAATTTCGTTAACAAAAGCAAAGATATGGTTCCAAATTTCACCAAGAATGAATGTTTGACCTATATACAGTTCTGCCAAGAAGTGTTTACCAGGCACCTAAAACACATGTCATAATCGTAATTTCTTTATATTTAACATTTTAAATTATAACTAAAAATTGTTTCAATGCAGCACATGTAACGCTAGTGTCGATTTTATCCAAATTATTATGAGAACCTTTGCAAAGCCGACCATCAATATGAGGGCTACTACTTTTTCCTAACTATGGCTACAATCTTAAACATTTTTATCAATTTTATATTCATATAAACAAACACAAACAGCATTAATATAAATAAATTATATATTATCTAATTTAAGAAGTGTAATGTATCGTGTAGCTAACATAATAGCCTAGGGTATCAGAATAAGACGATATAGGTAGAAATCAAAACATAGTTCGCTTTGGTCTAACCGCTAAGCCAATATGATTTGGAACAAATATGATTTGTGAAGTACTAAGCAATATATGTTTTGGTATACAGTAATAGTTTACCTTGTACAGATTAAAACAAGCATGTTTCCTGATTTTCCTTGTGGTTCGGGCTTAGTGGTTAGATAGCGAGCACAGCTACGTAAATGTTAAGGTCGTGGCGTCAAAACTTACCTCAGTCGACATTTTATGATATTCCGAGCCATTAAAAATGCTAGCTTCAAAAATATTATGGGATATATAGGAAAAAAATCAATTTTTAATATAAATTATCACTTTTATGTTTTATTGTTTACCGGTCAAAATGGGTAATGTGTATGCGCGTTTACTATATATTATTAACATACGAGTTTTCATGGTGCATGTGTTTCGTATTCTAGTGTCCCTACTGTATTTAGCTGTATATGTACACTGTGTAGCGGTTTTACGCTATAAAAACATCTCAACAATTTACAAGCAAATAATATTAAAGGTCTTTTAAGATTAAGGAAGCACTGTTAGTATAAAAAGATTTTGTATAATTGGAAATTAATATTTTTTCGTTAAATTACTAATATTAATTCCTAGTATGCTATAGGCTGTATGCTATGGTTTGCGGATGCTAATTTCATCCATAACCACATTTGCTTTAGGCACTATTCCAACCAGCAAAATAAAGACATAAATCTAAGCGAAGTTATTGAACCTATGATTCCAGCGAGCCATCAAAATGGGACATTTTATAGTATTCTTATACCATAAGCGTGTTTACAATGGTGTCATTTTTTATATTTAGTTAAAACTACTGGTATAAATATAGCGAGACTTTGCCTTCTCATTTTGAATAATTACAAATAATAATTTTGGACAATAAAATCCAACGACTAAATAAATTGTTCTATAGTTTAGCCGACATATGAATTACGAATTCGAAAAAATACAGTCACGGACTAGCATATCGGAAATAAACCATATTAAGTCATCACGTGTTAACCCGTAACGATTCCAAGGTAGTAGATATCGAGTCAGTGTGTTTCCAGTATTTATAACCCTCAAAGCTGAGTGTTGCATGAATAAACTTAAGATGTCCCATCTACAATCCCTTTTGTCAACAGGGATTAGCTATCGCTTTTCGACGGACCAACCACCCGTCACCATATAAGGGAACATAAAATTGGTATTTTGGGTAAATCAGCCAAAATGTTAAGAAACAAAACGTTTTCTATTAACGATTAGTTTAAAACATTAAGTAACCGATTAGTGACCATTTGAAATTTTAATTGGAAAAAATTTTATTTTGCTTTCGAACAAAAATAACCCCGTTTTTTGTGTTTTGAAAGCTATCACCACATCTGATATTTACAGACTACACGTATTTTATTAATATCACGAGATGTGTTGTGTAACGAAAAAATGCAACGTTGTGAATTTTTAAACTTAATTGTTCTAAAGAAGCTAAACAGCGAACAAAAACTGCACCATTTAGTCAGTACACTAGGATGAATTACTAATATTGCATTGCAACATTACCACGATTCTAGAATAAGCTGCCAGACAGTGCTTTGTCGCATTTAGCTAGTTATTTAATCAGAGTATTGTAATTCCTGTCAATTGCTGTATATGACACACTGAAAGTCTTATAACTGGCACCAACAGATTTATCGATGAAGGATTTTATGTTTACTTGATTATGACAGTACCAAGATTTTTAAAAGTTTGTGCCCATTAACCACAAAGTCCTGTATAAAATGTTAAATCGTTAAAACCCGCGATGACTGCTGTATATTTTCTGCTAGTTTTAAGCTATAATAGCTACAATAACTATAATAAAATACAGTCAATGATGTCCTTTAATTGCATGTAATGAACTTTATAGGTTATAGTTATAGTTTTTCTGTAGCGAAAGCGGTTGTCTTTGATTTCATTATTTTTTCATTTTAACAGTTTAAATTTATGAGCTCCATTTTCGCTGTATTTTTAGTTTTCTGAGGTCACAATCCATATCTAATCGATATTTTTATTTTATACATTACAGATGATCTATATTTTATATTAATTTACTTGCTTAACGATGAATAAGTTTAAAACTATGGTAAATAAGAAAACGAAAATAAAGTTCAATACTAAAATATTTTGTATTTGCTAGCCCAAATAACTGTCTTTTGCATACATTGTATAAAATCTAGGGTTAATAAACTTTGAAACTTTGTTGGATTAAATTAAAATGTGTTTCAACTCCGCCAGAGGTAGCAAAACCTTCCTGAAGCTGCCATACAAAATAATTTCGCCCAAATTGATTGCATATGCTGTGATGTTGAGGCATTTAATCTGCCCTAAAATTTGTATAACTCCTTACACATCCATCTATGAAGGCGCCGATCATTTGTTGTTTAAGTGGAGGTTAACACAAACTTCCGGGCTAATATATATAATTGAATAGGTTCAGAAGTATGCGTTAGTTTACATTTGAGCCACAATTTATATATATGTATAATTATATTAATTAAGTTCTGTAGAAATCACTGTTGCAAAAAAATAAACAGCGAACAATGTTATTACATGTTATCACAGCCGTCAGGCTATGAAATTGTTTTCAGCTTTTCCCTTACTATGTGTATAACTGATTAACTTTATCACACATATTTCTTTACCAGTTTACTGCAGACACTTTTCTGTTTTTCTGTAGAAAGTGTACTTTCGCAGCGGCACACACTTTAAATCTAAAATCACCTAAAAATTCTTTACCACGTATAGTTTAGTAATGAACGTTTGTGTATTTAGTTTAAAGCTCAAGCGATCGCTCAAGGATATATAATTATGATTAAGAATTCTTAATCTGTAGCACCTTCAGCGGTCTCAACTATCAACGTGCGTCGTTTTTTGTCTGGAGAAGTTACAAGTCTAGATATAAAGCCATTACTTATTTTCAATAATTTCACCGATTTTTTTAATTCCCTCTTCATACAACTACAATCCATGTTAGTGTGAAATTGAACCCCGTTATTGTCTGGAGAAGTTACAAGTCTAGATATAAAGCCATTGCTTATTGTCAATTATTTCACCGATTTTTTGAATTTCGTCTTCATACAACTACAATCCATGTTAGTGTGAAATTGAACCCCGTTATTGTCTAGAGAAGTTACAAGTCTAGATATAAAACCATTAGTTATTTTCAATTCTTTCACCGATTTTTTGAATTTCCTCTTCATACAACTACAATCCATGTTAGTGTGAAATTGAACCCCGTTATTGTCTAGAGAAGTTACAAGTCTAGATATAAAACCATTAGTTATTTTCAATTCTTTCACCGATTTTTTGAATTTCCTCTTCATACAACTACAATCCATGTTAGTGTGAAATTGAACCCCGTTATTGGTCTCATAGATAAATATAGGGTTCATTTAGCATGTTGAACCATATAATGATGTCGTTGCCTACGAAACAGTGTAGTCCGATATTTTTACATCGATATCACCCATATACGGCAGATGCAATTTCTATACAAAACCGTCATCGCTCATATATGAGCGACGGATATCCAGAGTGTTGTGTGACGCAGTGACCCAAACAGACCCGGTGATCCGGTTCAATATCTGGCAGACAAGACAATGTATTAAAATTTAAAATTGGCGTGCGCGAAAATAGCTGAATTTTCTATTCTTGTAACATTAAACAAAGAGGCGCTACTGTTTGACAACTCCGTAACGAGAAGCAAAGTGTTTCCTTGTCTCGTTCCAAACCACGAATGCGCGGACTGAGGGTGGAAACCTGCTCGAATGCTTGGAAGGCATGCTACCGCTATGCCATCCGCACTACGATTACACTGGTTACGAAAATTAAAATTATATATTTTTGAAAACAATGCTATTTAGATCACAAAATTTGCCAGGCACTCGTGTAATTCGTACTTGCGTAATCAAATGAATAAAACCAAAATTTAGCGATTAATTTCTGAATATACCGGCTTATTAAAATGCATCGCATGGTTTCACAAGAGGGAGGAAAAGTTTACGAGACCAGTTAAATGATTTGCATTTATTTTGTTTTATATCCATCATTTCAATTTTTCTCTCGGTCATCAGTAAAAGGTGAGCAGCTGCCCCCTTTCTTGCGACGCTCCTAAATTTTAGTACAAAATTTTATGATTCTGTTGTTCGATGCTTCTTGAATTGACTCTTCTTTCATCTCGGAAACTCTATTAGGATCATGTGAAGTTTGTCTATATAACATAGGGAGAAATTATTTGACATGAGTACCATATGACAAAAATTTAAAATTTAAAAGTTTAATTATCAGCCGTGACTAAGCATAGGTTTAATATTAGTCTTAGACTTAGGTTTAGGCTCTGAATTGGGCTTAGGCTTAGTCTTAGGCTTCGCGAGACAAAACGTATTGCAATCATTTGATTTGGAAAAATTTGACACTATACCATTATTGTTTATCGTTTGTATTCATGAAACGATTATTACTTTACATATATAATTATTATCTAGTTTATTTTGTCACAGCCGTTAGGCTGTAAAATTGTTTTCAGCTTTTGTCTTACCCACCATAAAGTACAGTTAGATATACTGAAAAGCAATGTCACATTTGTTGCGTTCTTTTCAAAACCAACCGCTGCCGTCTGCTCATCTTTAAAATGTAGTGCGCGGCAAATGTCTTGGACTTGTTACTGCAACAATAACATAATATAAAAATGTCAATTTTCCTAGCAGCAATGTTGATAAAACACTTAAAATTTACAAGGTTTGAATACGAATTATTGCTTTGTTTTTTAGCAATAAGCATGCTCTTACGTGCTACAAGCTGCAGTTCGTCGTTCGGTTAAAAAAATATTCACAGTTGCAAGTTTCCTGCAATTAAATTCCACAGTTGTAAAGAGTTCGTAATTTCAACTGAGCGGTGCAGTGTGAGAACTCGGTTCAGTATTAGGTGAGTTTTTATATGCATTACGTTAGTGTGAAATACCTATATATCAGCATTAGCATAGGTTAATCGATCAACAATGTTAAATCTTAGCTCCCAGATACCTATCTCTAACACTGAAATGTGCATATACACCGTTCCTGTCTCACCATGGTGTTTAACAAACTTTTCGTTCGCTTAAATCTAGTGAAGTTTTTTGCTGCTTCCACCAATATTTATCATAAAACAGCTACGTTAGATAAATATAACAAAAATATACAGGTTTTCCCTGGTTGTGTACCAAAAATTGTTGGACGTAGTACGATTTACAACGTTAACATTTGGCGTACCATGCACTTCGAGGCAGTAAGATTAGTCAATGTAGTGACTCCGATGAATATGTAGTCGGTACGATTTTTCAAACAAGTCTGTTTCAAGATTATGAGTGGATTTTAATAACTCGGTGTGCAATAATTCGAATTTTTAAATTTGTCACCTGAACTTCGTAACGTTATAACTGTTCGTTACCGTTTGCGGCAAGCAAACATAAAACTTGATCTGAGTGTGAAAACAAGCTTTTACACAATTTTGCTTGTCTGTCGTGTTCTTATAAATTAATATTAAATCTTTTGCCAAAGCTTTAATTTGTTGCTAGTGAGCCGCAAACCATACCTAAAAATATGTTTCTTGTTTAGCAATATGCCAATCAGACGTACTATCGATAAACGGACTACATATATAATCGCATAGATTAATCTGTGTCAAAGCAGGACTAAGTACATCCTGCGCCAACGCATGGATCTAATTCCTACACGAAGCTAAAAAGGGTTTACACGATCGCAATGTTGCAGTATTAATGCACTGAATTGATAACTAGGCATGGTGAAGACAATGACGAAGCACGAAGGACAAAAATATAGTGCACGCCAACTGAGCTGAACCAAATTGGCCCGTCCCTTTGAATTAGAAAATGTGGCGATGTAACCCATTTTGCTTCATGCATGCTAAAATTTGGACAGATCTAATTTCGATAGCTTACCATTATTTTCAAAGAACCGATCATATGGAAGTGTATAGTCGTTTTTTTTATCAGATCGTGCATTATCCATAAATATTCTGTCACCAACGTTTAAAATAACTGATCTGAAAGTTTCCTTCGTCCACGTTTCAACGTATGTAAATGCGCGAAAATTTTATGAAATCAATCTGAAAAATGACCATATGTCACATTTGATTATTGCACTAATAGATAGTTTGATTTCGTTAAATTTCACTCTCAGCTGTAAAATTTACACAACATTTACACAATATATAAAGTAAAATTAGGTATATCTTATTATATATTATACTTGAAATGTATAATAAATAATATATTATTAATATATAATATACATAAATACACTATATTATATATTATACATAAATAGACTATATATTATGTATTATACATAAATAAAATATATATTATATCATATATATTACAAAATATAGAAATATTAATATGTATAACAGATTATTGTTTAACCCTGCCGTATCTACAGAGTCAGAATTGATTCCTTAATATCATTCGATATTTTTTCAGATAAATAATATACGTATCGAAAACACATGAATATTGTCTGGATTTTTATGACATTGCTTTTTTACAGATATTTGAGCAATTTTATTTCCTCTGATTCTCAGCAATTACAAAGGTTATATAACTGTTATTGTTAAGGTATCAGTGAAATTTTAAGCAAATGATAGAATAGGATAGCTTTTTTAAAATTATTATTTATAAATATAGTTTGGCCCAATTAGCACATTAGACAAATTAGCATACGTTGCTTAGTAGACGTTAACAAACAAACAAAATGTTTACTGAAAACATGGTAGCATTATGGTAATGTGTACTTCTATGGCTTTTAACAAGATTTCCGATTTCAATTAGTAGAAATAAAATCAGAAATTAGGAAAATGCTACTTGTATTATGATCATAATAACTATGTGAACATGCAAAATTAATCAGCGTAGGCTCGTTGCTCAGATAACTAAAACTTTCAAGAAGGTTCTTTTGTTGTGATACAAATTTAACATTCGTAAAATGTTTCTTCAGCATTTGTGCAAAAATCTGTTTGCAGTATTAAGGTTTTGCACGGAAAGCCGTATGCAGTGCTACGGCTTTCCGCACTATAGCAACTGTGTACTATATTTAGTGCTGGGCGACGGCAGGCTTTGAGGTCTATCAGTAAAAATTGACGCATTTTAGGTTAATAATAAACTTGTATATTGTGTACTTAAATATGACAAAATGACACCAGACGATACAATATCCTTACATGTTGGTTATATGCAGTTACATATATATCAAAAAGCTCCAGTAGTGTAGTCTAATTAACTTGTTATACAGTAGTAAACATATAGACCATGGCCGACTGAGCAACGACCTATAACTGCTGACCACCGATTTTTGCGACTGTCAAAAAAATTTATCCGCTGGTCGGTGGTTATTAAAGGCTCGGTCGCCGGATTTGCGGCCGCTAACGCCCGAATAAATATTTAAAGTCGGCCGTTGGCCGACGGTCGAGGCTTTCACGGCCGTTCCGCAACACTGGTAATAAACAAATGCTTAACACAAATTTAAAATAAACTAAATAACTTATAAAGTGAGGAAGGCGAGGATTTCGAACTACACAACATATAATTTGAGCCTAGCTTTTCTGAATAGAACCAGACAAATATTCTACTACATTTTCGTGTTTACGAAGATAGATATTTACTACACAAAATATTTGCACACATATTATTTCCAAAGCTTGTTTCAAAACAGATCCGCGGACAATGCTTGGTTGATACTTAGCAAGCTTGGGAGTAGAAAAGTAATCTTCGGCAGAAAATTCAAAGCATCGAGATTGAGTATCGCTTTTCTTTAACCTTTTCTTTCTTATAAATCTTGAACAAACATTTGCCGCAGCGGTTTACTGATCCTGGATTGTCTTGGTTCGAGCCTCGTACTTAACCCCTACGCCATCAGAGAGCTGTTATTTGTTTTCTTAACAAAAGTTCCAGAAGGTGCTAGCAACAACGCATACAGAAACCGGTGCCACATAACAATGTTGGTTAACGCATCGCTTCACAATGTACTTGTTATAAAAGTGTCGTTTTAAGAACGAAAGTGTTAAAGAAATGCGTCACAGTAGTATATTATGTTCCCAATTAATACTATTCCAAAAATTACAGAATGTTAGTTGATGATCAAATATATGGAAAAGCACTCAAAAAGAAAACATCTCCAACATGTATATATAATCAGGAAATATTAAGCATGAACATTAAACTCGGACTGCCGGCATACAAGTCTTGCACTGTATCCACTTGGATATTTGTCATTTGGTTCTCGACAACTTGCTATAATACGCGAAGGAAAATGACGGATTTAAGTTGTAACTTAGTGATAGACGTATTTTAAACATTTTAATGAAGTTTCATCGTCTTTTAATCCTTAATTTGGAAGAAATCCCACACAGAAACGGAGTAGTGGAATTTGCCCTTAGCCTCGCATCGCACGGTTTTTGAAGAGTTTTTGGACCACAACATACAAAAAAAAATTGCACCCATATTTACAGGCACACATAAATTCAAAGAATTATTTCGTAATACTTGGCTGGAGAAATAGCGTTAGCGGTATCTATAGGCCTTTCATTGATAACAGCGTATGATGACGAGCCCGAGAAATGTCGAAAACAATTTCTTAGCCTCACTGCTATGACAAAAATTAAACGATAATATTGTTAGATAACTGTGGCAGTCGTGTCGGGTGTAACACAGCACAGCTTTCGCACAATAGTGCGTGCAAAAAGCGGGCAGTTTTGTCTCTAGCATCCGTTTAAAAGAAACTAATTTATATCTCTAGTGGATGGTTATATGATATTTTAGTTTTTTTTGCAAGCGGCTAGAGCTTGCTAGAGACAAAACTGTCCTTTTTTCCAAGTACTATTCGGTGAAATATGCACAGGTCGGGTCAGGGTGAAGTGATATATAGTAATTCTCACTGAATTATTTTACCGACTTTCAATAGACATATTTGCCCCGAAAATACGTTATGATTCGCATACGCACGCATTACTGCATTTTGCGTATCTCTCTGTGATATAAACATCTATGTATGCAACACTATATATTAATATTTTAACATACGCATAACTCATGATATCGAGAATGCTATTTCTAAAATATTGTTGGCTTCTAGCCAAATTCTGTGTTGTATAGCTTGAAGTTTTTCAGGGTTCGATTAGGTCACATGGACGTTGCTAATCGTAAATAAATGCCGCTGCAGCGGTCCAATTTTTGCTTACTGTGTCCTTGAGCTTTTAAACCCAACGGTTTTTCAGGGTTCGATTAGGTCACATGGACGTTGATAATTGCAAATAAATGCCGCTGCAGCGGTCCAATTTTTGCTTACTGTGTCCTAGAGCTTTTAAACCCAACGGCTTTTCGGGGTTCGATTAGGTCACATGGACGTTGATAATTGCAAATAAATGCCGCTGCAGCGGTCCAATTTTTGCTTACTGTGTCCTAGAGCTTTTAAACCCAACGCTTATAGCATATATTTGTAAAATCCGGTGTGCATAAGGAAATAGTATAACACTTTACAGCACTATAATGTTAACCGGTATTGGAAGATACGGGCATTTTCGTCAACTACCTCCCTCATTTCTAGAGATTATTATGCACATGTAATAACGGGACGCGGCTGCATGGCGAAACTTCCAAACACCATGCCCATATGACCCCGAGTATCATAACCTCAATGGTAAACCAATTTTTTGCGGAATTGCCCGTTTATCAGATTTTTGGATCAGATCCAAGAAACTATGAGGCTTAACGATGTGTGTTTGGATTCACCCTGATTGGTTGCGCTCGTGTCTGGTATGACCGATGAGGTCCCTCATTGAGGGTGACACCGACATCTGGTCATAATGTCATGCTGATCTATATCTCGATCTAACCTGGAAGATATTTAAGGTGATTACCTTGGTGAATTGTGATTAGATATCGAATGTGAAAACAATGTGGAAATGCCTGATACTGCGGAACTTTGACTCAACCTAGGCCTCTTCAGGCACGAACACACTCAGCAAACGGTTGACCATTGTGGCCCTCACAGGGTTCCGCCTGGCCCTGGGATTTTAGTGCCGGACATATCACTCAATGACGTATTGAACTAATGGAGTTGCCTAATTTAAGCTAGTTATTTTGATCATAAATTTTAATAAGTATTTCATGTTTCATAATTTCATGAGCAATGATAATTTCCGTGGAATTATCTCTCGCACAACTGTTTTCTTCTTTCGTGTTTGTACTGGGAGTGAAGTAGCGCTTGGGATTTGATATCCAAAGGCTGTAGCGCAAATCAGTGACCAGTCCGGACGGGCAAAACATGTAACATATAGACGCTGCCAGAAACGAACAGTAGACACCGTGAAAACTATTTTTTGATTTTTTATTTCAAAAGACATATATGCGATACGGCATGTGGTAAACGACACGATATCAGAGGCGCTCCACAAGGGTAACATATAACGGCACAACGTGTTGACATATCAGACAATGATAAACGAACGAGATACAGAAATTAAAAGCAAAGTGCGTTGACATCAATCAAAATCGGGATATCACTAGTTTTTTCCGAAGGGTCAAGTTCGCAGTGCCGAAATCAGCTGCTGAACTTGGAAAATAGGCCCAATCGTGCTTCGAAATGTGCTCGTTCTACGGGTTGTTTGAAAAATTTGAAACGGGTATGTAGCTAATACGTTGAATAAGGCAGAGACACTCCCGATCTTGAAGTACTTGATACTTAAATAAGCACATTTTAATATCACGCAATCCTAGCAGTGTTCAACGACAGTTTGTTGGTATCATATATCTTTTATACAGTGGATGAGCTTTTTTATACGGTAAAATTGATGTTATTTTCTCATACAGAAACTGAGTCAGTGCTATGTGGTTATGCAGTTATGCGGTTAGGGGTCATTACCAAATTCTATGAGGATTGATAGGCAATTTGAGCGTCTGACGCGACCATAATAGCCCGTTCCTGCTCCTGTCAATTTGTTTCATTAACAAACTTTACTTGCAATCACTTTCGTACGTACTCGGTTCGCAGTTGATTCGTGCCTTTCTTTAGGCGCACGAATTATCTTTAATCAGCAATGAGTCACGAAGGGTTCTGAAGATCGATCATGACAACTCCTAATAAAATATGAGCTATGCGAAATTAATCAAATTCATTTTGTTAAGATAGTTTGAAAAGCAGTAATATTTGTATTTTTCTCGAGGCGCTGTAGAGTTTTCGCTCAATTACCAAACGCGTAGGCCGTGCAAGTAGCCCTGTTTTTAAATCCGTAAATTTTTTCTCGGACTATCGGTCCGACTTTATGTTTACGAAACAATAGGCTAGCGTCCATGCTATAATGTTAAATTTTGTCCTAGTAAATTTTCCATTTTAACTAAGATATGCAAGGGCAATCAAGTTGTCTCAATTCCGAACAATGAATTAGAGATCAGGAGGATTACCTAGAACTTGTGTCAAGAACAGGTTGTAGCGATAATAACAAACCCATATATCTCTACTTCTAGGTCACCAATCGACTTATTCCACTTTTTTGTTAGACTTGAACGCGCTATATGTCCCAAATTGTGATCCCTCGAAGTGTCTCCTAATTTTAGTGATTGTAATTCTACAATTTTTAGTCCAAAGACAAGGGCACCCTTTTCGATGACCCATATAGCTTTCGAAGAATGACCAGATTTGACCCCATTCAGTCATTGACAATTTTGTATTTATTTGTCTGGCTTTACGGTATGATAAGTTCAAGTGGCAGGACATTCCGTGCAAGTTTAAGCACTGGCTCTATTCATAAGTTTCGCTAGGATACCCAAAAGCTAAACATTGCGAAAATTTTACAACAGACAAGGTCTACCGAAATTAATACAACCTTTACTCTTTTACAGGGATATTTGTGTCATTATCCTGTAGCTTTGTTATTGATGAATTTCAATTTCTGCCCAGAGCGTGTGGGTTTTCTACGTAAACCTCTTTTTTGGGCCTAGATCTCTCCTCTCTGATCGCCATCCCAAGTACAGGCTGACTGCGAAACAGGCTCAAATTTACACATCAAATTTGGGCGAATTTGTGTTATTTTTGTACCCTAGTACGTAATGGATTTTAATCTCCGCCAAATCTTAACAATATACTGAGACAGATTAGCTCTTATACCTCGCTGAATGCCCGGAGGGGCATCCATCCGATCAAAAGGGCGGCCCATGTCAACTTTAGAGGCCGAAGTATAATGCATGCCATGCCGTTCTCGATATACTAAGCCTAAGCCTTAGTCTTAGCCTAAGCTACGGTCTCTATACGAGCCATGTACTAAGCCTAAGGCTAAGTAGGGGGCTACCGCCCCGAACCCCAAGCTGTAAGTTTTCTTTCTTGTAACGTTATAACGTCCGGGCCCCAAATTTGACATGGGCCAAAAGGGCTATCGCGATAATAGTTTCAAACTAGCTCAAATTCACATTTCGTGGGGAGCGTTTTTGTGCCAATTTTAGCAGTTTAATTTCCAAAGGTTTCAGATAGCTACCGAAATCAAATGGTAAGCTGAAATAGTCCAGTTTTCCACGTTTTCAAAAAGCCTAGAGAGGCATCCTTCCGGTTTATGCTGCGGTAGACTTTAATTCCCAGAGTATGCTCAAATTTACGTTTTCACTGATGGCGAAGTTATGTCGTATTCTATTGGCTTAATTCTAATTAATTTTGGGTTCTACCGAATTCTAATATACTTTTAGAATAGCCTGGTTCCAAGACAACACCAAGAACCCGCACTAGCATGCTTCCGACTCGTATTTCGAGTATAAGCCCACGTGGGTGCAAAATCTTGCCTCGTATACCAATTTGATGCATTTCCCGTTTCGTTGATCCTAGCTTCACATCGTTCTGAACGCCTTTACTAACTACGATCTTTTAAACTCGTCTGAACCAATAAGTTAGATCCAAAATTTTCAATCCGACCTTAACCCTCGCTTGTGTTTCATGTTTTCTGATTCCCAACTAGTTTCTCTCGCCTGTGTATATAAGTATATTATGGTTACTCGTGGTTTTATGTTAGCAGTGCAGTTTCCCACTATCTATGTTATTTTCGAACACTCGTAAAATGAATATTTTACGACTGCATTCGTGAAATGAGCGCAAGCGAGTGCCTTTGCCATCGTCCGAACAAAATATCTATGATAACAGATAGAAGGAGAGAAACTAAATATCTATGCTGAAGCTGAATATATGTTTGTTTGAATATGCAAAAGCTAATACTATGACAGACCTAACGGGCCATGCCGCAAAAAATAAAAAAAGCCAGCGATCACGTCGGTCCGAAAAAATTTGAGGGTTTTGCTCTTGTCTATTCTGAGTATAAAATTTTCTCGGAACCGAGCTGATTTGCCAATGGTGGGGGCACATGCTAGATATTGCCTTTTGTCCCCGAAGTTAGCATGTCAATGCACCCACCATAACTTTAGATTGTACCTGATCCCTATTTTTGTATGGAAACTCCAAAGCGATGTGATTCAATCTGCTCAAATGGCAGTTCATAAAGCTATGACGGACCAACGGAACTTATGATCAGTGTGTTAATGTATAAAGTTTGTCTGAAGAATGACAAAACTCAAATAGCTTACAAATCCAACACGACGTATCGTAAATTTAAATGTTAGAGCGCAGGTCTAGTCGATAACTATATGAGAAGTTTGCATACGTCTATGTCAACTACAACCTAATATTATCTAGTAAGGCTTTAATTCTACAGACCTGACGATTTCGGACAATTGCAACATCGCTGTATGATAAAATAAATGAACGTACGAAATTTGAGTAAGCCTATCAACTTCAGTGATCCTTGGGAATTCAAATACACCTATTAAATTTTAAGCAATCCTATGCGACTAAGATGACCCTGGGAAATTTTTACAAAAATTGGAAATTTTGATAGTCCTAGGCAATTTACATGGTGTTAGGAAAGTTCCGTATGCTTTTGTACGATCTGTATGATCCTAAGAAATCTGAGGAGTCATAGTGAGTCACGATGTTGCTAACGACTTCGGAAAATTTAACGCACAGTCTGAAAAAAGCTCGCTACAATGAGCAAATCATACAAATAGAACACAAAATTTTCAATTTATGTGTCTTACACAAATATACGCTAAACTGTATTTTAAGTTTGGGTGTTGCACTTTATGGTTGCTTATAAATTATAGCCTGTTATTTCTTTTCGTGTCCTCAAGTTGTTTGGATTTTGTACCAAATACAGCCTTGGTCCGAAGGTGGTGAGGGAGGGGTGATTGACACTTTAATGACAAAACTGAGTGTCACCGCGAGCCGACGTTCCGATGTGAATATTTTTCATTTGACAAACCACTACGAGTGTCGATGAGACCAGGGGCGGACCCAGGGGGGGATAGGGGGGATATATCCCCCCCACCAGAATTTTTTGGAAAAATTTTTTTGGCTTCAAAAAACAAAAAAGGAGCGAAAAAAACGAAAAACGTTTTTCATCTTTAATAAAACTTGTTTGTTTTTGATACCCACAGGGATTTTACGTGTGCATATACACATACTTGCGCACGTTGCATTCGCTCCAGGTTGTCTGTTTGTCTGAATGTTTTTGTTTGTAAGTGGGCATTTGTAGCGTTACGCGTTATTGGTTCTGTTGTTGTTGGCTTGTCGCATCGCATGCAGCCACGTAAGCTAGGAGTGGCTGCTGTGTTGAATGTCATAGCTAGGTGTATATTTTGCAGGTTGGTGAAATAGGGAGCTTTAAGGGTGGGGTTGCCAAAAATGTTTTTCAGGACCAAAAAATCGAAAAATAGGGGGTCCCCATGGCCAAAATTTTTTTGGCATAAATACTTCGAAATTTTTAATAAAAATGTATATATACATTTTATTTTAAGGGAAAAATTGCTTATGTGAGTTCATAGGCAATATATCGTCAATATGATGCAATTACAAGTCTGGAGTCAACCGAACACATATTTCGAACATCAAAAATTTTTGGTATCCCCCCCACCGGAAAATCCTGGGTCCGCCACTGGATGAGACCACGACTGCATTTGGAATCAGCGAATCTGAACACGGCGCTTAATTATTTGCGAATTACTTTCAATGATAATGCATAACACCAGTATTGCATTACTGTATAAACCCGATTTTAGTTTAGGGACAAGGCCGATATCGTTAAGTGAATTCCTAGTCGGGACTACTATCACATAACCTTATAAAAAAGGAAGACCAGACCCTAGAGCGATAAGAGTTCTCGGCATTTCTAACCACTTTCGCTGTCCTTGCAGAAAGATAATCAATAAAAATGCAAATAATCGTCATTGTACAGTACAAAATTATTCGTAACTATATAGCAGTGATCCAATTACAGTTTCACAATCAAAATAATCTGAAGACAAGAGAGGTACGAACCAAGCCTACTGTTGAGCCAAAAATGAGCTGTTAATTCAAAATTAGTCAGGCCTGGAATTTTTTGTCTGATGCGAAGCCTGGTCACGGCTGTGCTTAGGCTTGAGAGCCAGGCCTTGATTTCCAAATTGTCTTAACTCGGTTTAACAGAAAGAGTTTTACTTACCCATCCTGAGGGCATTGCAGGGCCCACAAGGGCCCACGCCTTTGTTCGTATAATCGCTATTCGTTCGGTCGCAAACGCAGCATCAGTGTTGAAAGTTCAACTAGAATACATAATTTTAAAAACAAGTCGACTCCCAATAACCGAAAGCAAGATCACACATGAAGGCCCCATTACCAGTGAAATTTGTAACATCATTCATTAGCACAGGGAAGAATTCTCTGTATGCTTTATTCAATTTTATTCAGGTCAATAAGTGCAAAAAATTGTGTCTAGAACATCCGAAAAGTTTGGTTGTAAATTCTATTTATAATCACGAGGAGTCAGAAAGACTTCGACCAGAACTTCCCTATTTAAATAATTCGCACAAAAACTCCCGATCAGAACGTCGGTAATTCCAGAAAAAACAAATGGCATGGTGTAGGGGTTATAGAGCGAGTGATGTGCCTTAAGGCGAACGGAAAATCAAGTCAGGGGAGCTCGGCTAGCTACATTCAAATTAAAAAATTTGGGGTATATGTACACAGCAATATATCTGCCTAATGACTTATCTTAGGGAAATTAAGCACTCTTTTTGTCCTAATGCCCCACCCACACTTACATTGTCGATCCCAGTGGTCAGCACCAGGTGAGCGCCTTCAGGAAAGAGCGCACGCCTACATGGTTTCCTCCTCTTAAATCCATCAGATCGCCAACTCATCTATGCTAAATAAAACTACACGTTAAATTGCGCTGGAGCCGGTCAGTATAGTCGACCGAACTCCACGATGCCGAAGTCGAACTGATTTCATTATCTTGAGTGTCAGTCGCAAACTCGAAATTTTCAGCTATGCTTTATTATAGCAGTTTTTTCGTCGTCCAATTGGAAGATAATTTTCGTCGCCCTTTGTTTTGCGATTTTATTTCCGATGACCGATCGGAAAAGTTTCCAAACTTGTAACTTTTCCGGTTACAGTAAACCACTGGTCTTCTTAGGGAGTGTTGAAAACAGTGTGGGCGCATCTGAAAATTTGGGGTGAAGGTTGAAATTTCGTCCATTGTTTCTCTGTTTTTAAACCCTTACTTACGTCTACCAAACCAGACAGTTCCAATATCTAAATAAAACTTATAAGCAGATTATTATTAAAATTAAATTATAATTATTATTAAAATATTATGAGTCATGATTCGTTCCAAAATAAGTAGAACATGCCATAAACCGCGCCCCATATTCCGCTACTGCTATCCCATATATCTAACTTGTCGGTGTGCAAACATTGCCTGTTGTGATATTGCTCAGATCTTTGTCATAATCCTTATAAAATATATTCTCATGAATAATCTGCCTATATATTGATATGTTCGGAAAGTTCAGTCCAGAATATATTAGGTGGGGCCAGGAACAGAGCCAACCCTCCGAGACACCTGCCTGTCTGCCACAGATCGAAGAATTGGCTCGACCTATAAGTAAAACAAAAGGGTAGACGTTACATGGGGACTGATCTACCAATTTAATTGTAGCAATTTAACCAATTTCACCGACTTTCGCCAAAGTTACGGTTTTAAGCGAAAGAGCAATGGACCGGAGAATGTTATGACAAGGCTTACGTAAAAATATGAATGATATATCTCGAAATTAAAGTAACGAATTAATTACCGATCGTGTAGTTGGAAATGGCCAAATGACAGAAACAGCTCCCCTTAGCGTAAGTTGCAACTGTTTTGGAAACCAATAAAAGTTCAGATGGTGATAGCTCGGTAGCCCATTGACCGATTTCGCTATATCTGATGTCATTGAGGAGTCTGCGAAGTTCCGCATCGAAAAGCATTTGACTGCGTGTTCGATTTCGTGATCGATAACCAGATACATACCTCTAAAACAGTGTCCCGTAGTCCCAATAATCAAAAATTGTTATTTTAACATAGTTATTGTTTTTTTGCTGAGACACTAATATGCACATTAGCTACGTTGTTGCTGTTCCCCGTCAATGTGATACTTTTGTTTTAAGCTTTGGCGTTCATCTTTTAGTGAACGATCGAAAGGCCTCTTATTCCAGGGCGGTCATAATTTTGATCTTTTATACATTGAGAATTTATTAATGTCCCTTTCTGGTAGACGCCCCTGACATCCTAGAGTATTCTAGAAAATCAGTGCTGATTCACTTTGACTCAACTTACGATCGAGACGCCTGCACATATATACTCACAAATGAAAACATTACAATCAACAGATAAGTCATAACAACATATAAAGAGAATAAATATGCACATTGATACAGAAAAACGTATACGACCGAAATGTAAAAAGGACACCGTGTGATGGGGATTGATTTATGGATAGTCTCGATGTACGTTTTCCTATCATGAGGTTTTCTGCAGATGACGATGAATGCAACAAGCTGGGATAGCCCTGTCAGACATAATTCCGGGTCTCGCGGGATTCGTGAACTGCGTCGTTTTGTGGGGTGGTAGGACAGAATCCCAAGAGGCTTGTTATTTATATTTATTGAAATTGCTTTAAACAAATCGTGCCGTAGCATGATTCTCATTCTTAAAGCATAACTCTTGCTAAAGCACTCCACACATCGAATAACGTGGTTGTATTTTACACTTTAGTCTCTCTTTGCAGGTCAATCACTGGTTGCCCGGCACTTGGACGACAATACCCTAGAGTAGCAGTTGAACCCACAATGGTGGCACATTTAGTGTTACATGATTTTATTTAGCGAGACTTGTATGCTAAGGCGACATCATTATCATATATGTTATGAGGAACGACGTATGATACAGAGTCTGTTGAAAGTCGAAAACAAAGTCACTTTGCTGATAGTTGTGACAAAAATTTTTGGAAATATCATATTAAAATAATTGAAAGTTCAGTGATTTAACCCTACCTGCCATGTGTAATCAGGTAAAACAAATGATACGAGGTTCAATAATTTTGGCATATGGTCGGCAGATGCCGCCGAGTAGAATGTGTTAGGTTAGGCTATTTAATATGCAACCTGCCCCAAAATCTTTTGTGAGATAGTTTATTAAGTAGCTTAAGACCCAGCAGTTTTTTAATTAATTATTATTTTACTAGCTAGTTTATTCGACTCATTTTCAAGGGTCCTACTTACCAGTACCAGTCATCGACATCCTAGAGAAATTCCTTTGGATCTAAGTGAATTTTTTCTAGGGTAATTGGATGTGTGGGGTAATTGGATGTGTGGATGTCTGCTAGTATTTTCGCTGTATATCGTTTCACTGACCCGCCTAGGCTAAAGCAGTGCCACCTAATCTCTTTTTTCTGCTGGTTTATTTCTTATAGGGTTTAAGCATCAGTCAACGAAGTTGTAAAGTCCCCGCAGGCTCAAGGTATAGATACACCCATCGTTTTAAGAGCCAGGAATCGACAAAGTATTGAGGATATTTGAGGCTCAATGAAATAGTAGCTTGAGCGAGCTTTATTCCTCCTGGATTTCAGTAACCAGCCGTCGCTATTATAGCAAAAGTTCCCATGGCTCAAGGTGATGCGTACTTCAACGGGTTTATAGCATTCCTAGGGATCAGTAGGCTGTCATCGGCTAGTTACGCAAGTGCTTCCGTGTTCAAAGTAATGGCAAGTTTAAGTCTTTCTTTTTGAATTTAAGTAACCAGTCAACGACAATGTATTAAAGTTTTCCACGGCTCATAGCAATATTACTGCTTCAACGGGTTTTCATAACCAGTCATTGACATCTAGAGAAGTTCTCTGCTTCTAAATGTATCTAGTATATACACAATATAATATAGTTATAGGGGTTTGCGTAAATTTTAGGTCTCTGTACATTAATTAGTACAGCGGAATCGTACCTAAAACCGGTGCTGTAAAATGCTTCGTAGGATAGTCGATAGTTAGTCCAGTTATGAAACGGATGGTCACAAGAATGTCAAAAATACGCTCTTTAATTCAATACGTACTTTGGATAATTTTATCGTACGAACACGACACAAATGCAATTCCGGTCGATAATGGAGTGATCGGCCAACCTGAAATCGAATGTGGTAGTGAAGCGATTTATGTTGCGTTCAATACTAAGGTACGTTTTTGTTTTCATTAAATAATTTTAGTTGGAAAAAGAAAATTGTAGTATATTTTACTGAAACGAACCACTATTTGAACTGGATGCTTAATACCGTTGGGGTGAGAAGTGGAAAAATTTAGTCGATAAAATCCCGGTTTTTTAGAGGAACCAAAGCCCCCTGACAAGGGTGTTTGTGAGTGAAATGAAGTGAAACCACGATTTAATATCACATTCCTACGAAGTCATATTCATATTATCCCTGTGGTCTAGCGGTCTAGTGATACAATTTGAGTAGGTTTTTTGGCGTCTATAGCGTCGTTTGGTAACGAGTTCGGGGCGTTATTTTTTTACTATATCTGTACAGGGGTGCGTGCACATTCAACTTAAACATTTTGAGAATATTGGTTTTTTATTTCCCTGAAAACATCGTGATTGACACGTGCAGCCACCACGCGACTGCTTGCTAGATCCTTTCATGTCGGATATTTATAAAGAATTGGCAATATGGGTCTAGCGGTTATCTTTGTAACGCTGCCACAAAATTAGAATGAAAATCCCAATCTTTTGCTGGCGAAGTATGTATAAAGTATAATAAGGTGGTGTTGATTTGGGTGCTAATTTCAAATAATCCCTTTACAGTTTTTAGTATAACTCGATATGGCGACGAGATATTTAAATAGGATCTTCATTATTGTATTAGCCACAGGCCTCTGAGATTACATAGACGTGGTTCGATGGTTCTATCTATCAAATTGTTGCAGCAGCACCAATATAACAGATGCTCCCCATGTTTTTATGGGTCAAAAAATAAAGATTTTTGGCCTGTTTTGAAACCATAACTTGATTTTGTGGTCAAAATTAAAAAATCTCAACATCATATTGGGGAGCTTTACTTGCTACACATTTTTGCCTAATTTAATGTGTAGTTTGAAAATTTCTGGAACAGAAGCATTTTCAATTGTTAAAAACTTTAATTATCGATCAAAAGCCCCAGTAGTCCTACTTTCGATTTCAGTTCCTATTCGAAAATATTAAATTGATTTCGGCTGATTGCTGATTGATTTTGGTTGCTGTTTAGGCGACGAAAAGGAAGGAAGTCCGATAAGGTCAAGTATATTTTTTGGATAGCTTAAATTGGTTTTCGCTCTTCTCGCCACCAAAATACCCTAATTTACACTCAGAATGGCTAAATTTCTCTGTCGGATCCCGTTTCAAGAGTTTTAATTAATTTCAACTGGACGAATCTGTGTTTAGGTTATAGATATTGGGTTTCGAGAAGGTTAAGTATATTTTTGAATCGTCTAAGTATAATTTTAGCTCTTCTAGCGGCCCATAATACCCTTATTTAGCTTGCAAATTATCCAAATTTCGTTGTCAGCTACTATTTAAAGCCCATGAACTAATTTTGGCTGGACAAATTAGATTTCACATGACAGATACTAGATATTGTTTGAATGGAATAAATTTATTCTGGCTTTTCTAGCTCTCCATATATATAATACCCTCCAAAAGGCGGCATTTCGCTGCCACCGCCCGACCGAAGCTTTTAAATTTATTTAGGGAGGTTAAATCGGTGTTTAGCACACACATACTGGTCAGGGAAGGTCAAGTATATTGTTTGGATGGTCTAAGTATGATTTTAGTTCTTCTAAACTTCAATAATACTCGTGGAAAATTTTTTGAGCGATCACCCCTGATTCATGTTACCGCATTTTTCACTTAAGAAATTACCACTAATATGATATGTAACGTATGCCATTGTTTACAGCGTACTGCAGCGAATATTGTAAAACAGATATTAAATACATTTACATACATGTGAACATACTAGTTCTTTCAGTCGACAAAATACCTATATACAATTGTATGAATTTAAAAATATTGCATTTGTTTTTATGGCGTAGAAGAACAAAGGTTAGGTTTACAGTGAAAGTAGTAGTAGAGACGTGAATATTCAAGTTATATTGCCACTAAATAGAGCAAGTTCTATCTGGTCAAAAGGAAGTCGGGCCAGTAAAATTACATAATGTAATTGTACATAATGTAATATTACTACCGTAAAATTTCTATATAATGTCAACAATGGGAACTGGATTAATGTTAAATAATTTGAACGAAACGACATATTGCAGGCATGATAATATTCTTAGCTGGTACTTGATAATATTAGTTTGGCCTTTGAAAGGTATTCGGGCGCTTTAATGTAATTTATCTTGAGTAATATAAAAGAAAAGTATCTGTTGATCTTGATAATATTAGTTTGGCCTTTGAAAGGTATACGGGCGCTTTAATGTAATTTATCTTGAGTAATATAAAAGAAAAGTATCTGTTGATCTTGATAATATTAGTTTGGCCTTTGAAAGGTATACGGGCGCTTTAATGTAATTTATCTTGAGTAATATAAAAGAAAAGTATCTGTTGATCTTGATAATATTAGTTTGGCCTTTGAAAGGTATTCGGGCGCTTTAATGTAATTTATCTTGAGTAATATAAAAGAAAAGTATCTGTTGATCTTGATAATATTAGTTTGGCCTTTGAAAGGTATTCGGGCGCTTTAATGTAATTTATCTTGAGTAATATAAAAGAAAAGTATCTGTTGATCTTGATAATATTAGTTTGGCCTTTGAAAGGTATTCGGGCGCTTTAATATAATTTATCTTGAGTAATATAAAAGAAAAGTATCTGTTGATCTTGATAATATTAGTTTGGCCTTTGAAAGGTATTCGGGCGCTTTAATGTAATTTATCTTGAGTAATATAAAAGAAAAGTATCTGTTGATCTTGATAATATTAGTTTGGCCTTTGAAAGGTATTCGGGCGCTTTAATGTAATTTATCTTGAGTAATATAAAAGAAAAGTATCTGTTGATCTTGATAATATTAGTTTGGCCTTTGAAAGGTATTCGGGCGCTTTAATGTAATTTATCTTGAGTAATATAAAAGAAAAGTATCTGTTGATCTTGATAATATTAGTTTGGCCTTTGAAAGGTATTCGGGCGCTTTAATGTAATTTATCTTGAGTAATATAAAAGAAAAGTAGCTGTTGATCTTGATAATATTAATTTGGCCTTTGAAAGGTATTCGGGCGCTTTAATGTAATTTATCTTGGGTAATATAAAAGAAAAGTATCTGTTGATCTTGATAATATTAGTTTGGCCTTTGAAAGGTATTCGGGCGCTTTAATGTACTTTATCTTGAGTAATATAAAAGAAAAGTATCCGTTGATCTTGATAATATTAGTTTGGCCTTTGAAAGGTATTCGGGCGCTTTAATGTAATTTATCTTGACTAATATAAAAGAAAAGTATCTGTTGATCTTGATAATATTAGTTTGGCCTTTGAAAGGTATTCGGGCGCTTTAATGTAATTTATCTTGACTAATATAAAAGAAAAGTATCTGTTGATCTTGATAATATTAGTTTGGCCTTTGAAAGGTATTCGGGCGCTTTAATGTAATTTATCTTGAGTAATATAAAAGAAAAGTATCTGTTGATCTTGATAATATTAGTTTGGCCTTTGAAAGGTATTCGGGCGCTTTAATGTAATTTATCTTGAGTAATATAAAAGAAAAGTATCTGTTGATCTTGATAATATTAGTTTGGCCTTTGAAAGGTATTCGGGCGCTTTAATGTAATTTATCTTGAGTAATACAAAAGAAACGTATCTGTTGATAATTTTAACGTCTCACTAGACGCTAAATGTGTAACATAGCGCAGGTGAGCACGGTGTCATCGGGCCAATCTTGCCAGATGGACTTCTTGTTCCGGGTGGCCCCATCGTAAAGATCTCTGGTGGATCTTTTTAATTTGATATAATCATTTTTCAGGCTTTCCAGTGTTTTTATTTATTTTAGCTTCAGAAATTTTTTAAATTCATGTGATCACTAAATGTTTATATAAAACATTAAATTTGTTATGGCGTAGCAACTTGTTGATGTGATGTTATCTTTTCGTTGAAACGATGTATCTCTAGTGGCAGCCAGGAAACAAATAAAACTAAAGTTAGGTTCCGTTTTGCATCTTGGCATTATTTTTGGTCAGGAAAATTGGCAATTATCTTGGGATTTAGAACCTCTACATTTTTAATTGCCATAAAACCCCTTCTTGTCCACGTAGTAAATAACAGTACATTTCAGATTGGTTTGACTTCAAAGAAGTAGTTAACATGTACTTAGTAGTTCTAAGTAGGTGAAACATTACTCGAGGACTCTACCTCTGTTGCAGTATTCTGTGAACATTATCATACATATCGTATTAATGACTTTTTCAAAAAGTGAAAATTAGGGGAACATTATCAGATGTATTCGTTCAAAAATTTTTCTACCTTGAATGCTAACTAAAATGCGTATTTTCGCCTGCAGTGTATATACAGTACACTGCCGCCAACAAACCTAGCGTATTTTTCCATCACAACGGCATGACATCGACTCGTTAAAGTTATTACCACTGCAGTGACACATTTTTCTGGTATTGTAACATATTAATCCTCGGATCTCTAAGCTTTTTTCACTAGTTTGGAACCCTGAGGGGGTCCAGTGGACACCTTTTTGAAATACAACTATAATTGAAGCATGAACCATTCCTTCGCCTAAAGCACCTAACAAAATGTCAATTTGATCGATTTCGTACAGTATGGCACAATTTCCCGTAAATGTACAGTATGGAAACTTTAGGGGTCCGTTCAGAATCGGAACTGATGAATTCTCCTAAATGTTGATGAATATCGCCTTAGGCGTTAAAAAGTTATGCAACAAAAACTAAATCTTGGTCCAGTGAAGCCCCCTCAGGGATGCGAGGGTTAAATGTTCATTAATAGCAGCGAAGCATTTTTCACTAGCAAATGAATTTATCACTGGTGACTAAGCACACTTTACGGAATATTATCATTCTTACCAGGTAATATCTTATTTGAACTCGTTTTTCCACGTCCCAGAAAGGCGTTTTTCCTACTACTATTAGCCTACATAAACAGCTGCACATCTAAAATAATTAAGTGTCGCTAGCTATATGTAGTTTAATGACAGAATAAATAATGTTTGATCATTAAAGTGGCTGTAACGAATAGTGTGTTTCGTAGCGAAGCTGCTTTCGTAACCCCATCAACCCATTAGGAGTAGACTGTTATGGGCTTCCAGCCATGGTCGTTCGGCTTTCACTCTGAGTAATTTTATACAGGTAATTATCACAGATATATCCAATATATACTTCAAACAAACACAGTAGTAGCGAGAGAATTAATGGTTGGTGTGGTCTGGGGTTTCCAACCTAAATTCACAACTATCTTCAAAATGTAGTTGGGTCATTTCACGAAGCCATGTAATTTAGTCTGGGGGGGGGCTACATTTTAGTCCATACCACCAGTCTTTTAGAATAAAATTTAATATCGCTGTCAGGTGTAGTAGTACCATGTCCGGCGGTCATAATGAGGTATGGCGGCCCTCAGTACCCCTAACATAGCAGGAGCCAGAGGCCCTCAAACCGGGTTGGCCAAATGAAGCCAAAAACTCATGTCCCACTATAAACTTTCGCCGTATCGCCAGCACATGATACATATTTGTGTTTTTCATTTCGCTGTGATCCTTTGGTATTTGCTAATTTTTCCGCAAAACTTGGGAGTAAGCATCGACACTGAAGCTGACGTCAAGCCTCCGAAAATTTTTTTCGTGACATGTAGCCCCCCACGACCAATATCAAATCAGGCAGCTTGCATATGCTGGTCGTCAAAGTGCTCTAGCGCCAAAAATGCTATATAACGGTAATCGTAATCAGTACAGGTTTTATTGAAAAAACGAATATCAGGGTCTGTCCAGGTGTTGTTTGATTATGAGGTCGAATGTCATAAAGTACAAAAAATGGGGTATGCAAAATGTAGCCCCCCCCCCCCCCCGACCTTACCAAAATTAAATTTAAAAAAACCAAATTTTGCATACAGTCTTACAATAGGCCAGATAGAATCATAGTAACGCCCCACTAGAATTGACACATGTGTTAAAAAATTTTAATGAAAATATAGCACCCCCGACAGGTACCTCCCCACGACCGCATGTATAATAAAAGAAACCGAAGGCCGCAAGAACCATATTACAATATAAGTTCATCAGCATTGCTCCATGATATGGGGCCGTGCTGTTAATTGGGCAGCTAGGGAACACTTCTGCCTGCCCGCACATCTATTCTTCGCATTGTCCTTGGTACATCACCCAAATGTAAGCTGGTCTTAGGTCAATTGTGTTTGTTTTACAACAGGAGCATGTTAAACCAAATCTAGAATCTCTAGAAGTAGCTAAAGTTTCACGCACTGTATGTTGTAGGAAGGTGTAGCCCCCCCGACTTGAGGTGTAGCACCCCCCGACATGAAGTGTAGCCCCCCCCCCTGACCTCAGGTGTAGCCCCCGACTAACACATATCGGGGTGCCAATTTTTACAAAGCCTAAGGATCTGTCTGAAATTTTTTGTCGGACATCCCCCGCTCATGGTTGGTTTGTGAGCATAAAATGGTATCAGTAGGTGTTGTCTCCGTTGCGCTAGAAAAATTTCTGCGACAAGCTTGTTCTAAATTGGTCGATTTTTAACATAAGAAGGTCCATAGCTGCACCAATTTGATGTTGCAAGTCCTCCAAATGGCTTCATTGTGACCCTTTTGGTTCGTCTTGCATGCAAACAGAGCATGGTTCACATGTCACTGCGTTACCCTGACAGAATAATTACTTATTTCGGATTAAAATTTGACCGTCAGGGGGACCCTTTGCGATCCCTGTAGCAGGTCTTAGGTAGCTCGTTTTGCATAGACATTGAGCTCAGGGTTACTTGGGCCGTCTTGCGAATACACATTGGTAATTTGTAAGACGCTCAAACCGAACGAGGAAACAACATTACCGAAATACACGGTGGATTTGATTTTAGTATATGCTGAACGAAGTA